>JACMIG010000224.1:0-25980 GCA_014805385.1 Levipalatum texanum
TCCGCCCGCGCCGCCGATTCTGGAACATTCTGTGGTTAGCGCGCCCTAACTCCGCCCACTTTCGAGGCGCAGCGAAATCGCCACAGAGTCGTACAACGCGTATACTGCATCAATTCTTTCGATCAAGGGCTCATTTTGAAGTTAATTCAATTCTCTAGAAGTAGATTTTATTTTCAATGGAGAAAAACCAAGGAAATCGGGCGTGAAAAGACGATAATAAAATCAGCCGTCAAAACACCCAACTTTTAAGCACAAATCGAGGTGCGGCTAATTCCCCTGACACATGACGATGCATAAAATGCCTTAAATACGTTCCAATCACTTATACCTCAATCCTTTTAATGTTTGGAGCCGATTCATTGCGTTCGCGATGAGTGCTATTATTTTCTCTGATATGGGCGTGAACTCGCTCATTGTCGCTCTTCTCCGATTGCCAGGCGCAATTTAGTTTTCGGCTCATATCTATGCTCAAACACGAGCTATCGACAAACCGTGCAAAAGCGCATGTATTCCAAACACGTAGCAACAACAGGAACTACAATTGAGATCAGTCCGATGACTATAACGGATCAGAGAGCAGATCCTAACTGCGGCCCACATTTTAGCGCCTCTCCCCAGTGGCGACTCGCGCTAGTTTTCGAGTCATATCTCGGCAATGCAATGAGATATCGAGAAACGGAAAAAAACACGATCAATGCCAAGTCCAGGGCTAAACGATGAGCCTAATTTCGGGCATTGTGGTTGAGTTTTGTAAATCACGTTGCGGTCCCTACCTAAGGCAATAGCAGTTCATTTCGTATGGGCGCCGATGTAAGATGTGGCAGGTGGAATGTATTCTTCTGAAACGGGTAAACTAAGTAGTTGGATTCTCGGTACCGGTCAGTCCATAATGCTTGTTAGGTCGCAATCCCGACCACGCTCATGTGTTCCCCGGTCATTTTGAACCTTACGCAGTTTGCTACAGGTTCAGAAGGTATGGGCTCAGACTCAATCCAGCGAGTTCATATTTCAGTGCTCGGGCAGATTTCCTTCGTCGTGGCTGCGGGTCATTCGATTGTCCACTCGATCGTTGTTGTCGCTACCACGCCTTCTTATAGAGAGGCCATCAGAAACATCTTCAAGAACACAAGACAAAAAACGACGAGATCCGTCGACTCCTCCACTTCGACCCCGCCTCGCTTCAAAGCCATTACCGCCATGACGCGATTTTGAGGGCACCTATAAAGACCGTATCAACATGACTCCTCCAATCAAAGCATGCGAACAACGAAGAATTCACGGCGGGGTGGGGCAAATTCGGACAAGTGTTTATTGTGCAAGCGCATATACCGGAACTGAGCAGCGTAATCGTAGAGATTATTCGATACCATCGGAGGACGCATCTACAGCATTTCCTTCATATCCTGATCCTAAAATGTTACGTCATCAACTTCGGCAAGGGAATGCTACCTCCCTGTGTGGGCCGCTGTCGACGGGAGCGTAGAAGATGAGGAGCTTATTCTAGAAAATATTGTTTTTAGGAACTTTTTGAATTTCACACCTTCAATGTGAAGATGCAGAAAACAATCGCCGATGCTATTCCGCAAAGCGCAAGTCCCGCGATCGAATAGACCACTGGGCGTCTAAAAAACTGAAACGTATTGTTTCGATGGAAATGTACCGACTACTACCGATGCTGAGATAATGCGGTTCTCTCTGTCGATACATATTCGATTTCCCGGCTGAAATGCGTTTTGATCAATTGTAACTAAGAAATCCCTACATCCAAATCGTGACAGTCCACATTGGGATTGGTTCGGTTGAACTGCTCCACGGAGATCGAGTACTTTTCTTGGATGCTGTGGCAACTTTCTCCTTTGAGAACCTTCAAGGAATCTCGTTGTTTTTATGGTTCCTAATTTCCTGCGATTAGCGCCACTAAATACGAGGTGAGATTTCTGGATAAACGATTACTATCAACCATATATTTACGAGTTCTCCGCCCCTCGTATTGCTAACCATGAAAAATAGTGTCGTACCGAATGCCATTGCTTGCACGTCGTTCCGTTCGCCACTTGCGTTCCTTTGTCACGGCGCGAGATCTTCTTGCTTCCAATGCAGACTCGCTGGCCGAGATGCAGGTCACAAGAAACCTCAGGATTGAGGCCATTGAACTCGTCCTCCGTCATGTCATTGTCCGTCCAGATCAGCGAGCATGTGCTTTCCGCGGTCACCGTCAGCCATTGGCTGCATGGACTCGAAGAGGAAATTGTGGTTGCCTGGAGAACTTCGGCATAGTTTCAAGAGTGACAGGACTACTACCTCCTGTTCGACATGTTCTTCGCTGTCGGCGTTACTGCTGACGCCACTGACCCAATTTTCCATAGGGTTTTCGATTGTCGGATTGTTGTAGTACAGGGCGGCTGACAATGAGAATTAATGCTCGCCCAAAATAAATGGCCTTTTTACACGCGGTTTGGCACGAGCGTGAATTGGCAATGTGTTCCATTGCTCCGAAGTCAGGTATTTCTTAAAGCTACAACCTTTTGTAAACCATCTTCCTCTTCTCGGGGTTTTGTTTCGACCATATGTACGCACTCTTTTAACTCGGCGGTGGATTCCGGACTCTCTGGTATTTTCGGGGTCAACCTGAAAGAAAACGTTCCCATCTGTATCCTGCAGCACTTATTACATCTCTCGATTGCCTCCGTCTCTGGGTGTGGGAATTAGGAAGCTCCGTGTGCGCGAAACTCCTTCCGTCTTGAAAACGGTAGGTTGATGTAGAACATCACTCACACGCAAAGCGCCATTCCACTTTCAGTGGGATGGCACTTTTCCAGGAATTGAGCGCAAAGTTGCACTCCGTTGTTTATGGATCTTGATAGTATCACATCCTTGTGGACTTGGCCATTATGTTCACCGTGTAAAAAAGTTTTACCTTACCGTTTGCGCTGCTTACTCCCATGTGTTCGAGATTGTCCAGTATTGGTTTCCGGATGACGTGGGCACCGTCGTTTTTGCCCTCGCGCGAATCGCCCTTGGTCTCCAGCAAGATCGTCTTGTCGAAGACCTTAGTGATAATGACTGATAAAAACTTTTACTTCTTTCACTGCCCTATCGTTCCAGAAGACTCACCTCGTTGCTCTTGTCTTTCACGCTAATAGCCATGCTTCCTCGAAAGAGGAGAGTCAGAAGCAATAGATGGATCTCCATGTTCCGGAGTAAATCAGTAACCGGTCGAGCAGGTTCGAGTATTGGCGAGATCCTTTTTATACATTGTGCCGGCAAGCTCCGCCTAAATGCGGTTTCAACTATCGCCAAGTACCTGAGCAGTGAAAATACGTGTATATAAAAGCCCATGTAATGAGTACACTTTGCATTCAGTGAGTTTGACCTGTGTGGGCCCAGCTTTCTCTCTCCGAACACTCCTCTGGTAACGAGTAGATCAAGAAACATTTGCGATTTTCGGAGAAACACTTGCAGCTTTGTGGTTCCTTGCAATTTATATTGTCAAGGTATTAGTGCGAACTTCTCCCCTCTTTTTGTTCCATAGCACTAGAGCCACTGATCGTGCGTGGTTGAGGAGATCAGTAGGGGGCCAATACATTTCAGTCACAGGAGGATATTCATCATCAGGGAACACAGCGAAACCGTCCCCGTGAGTACCCTTCACTAATTACAAGTGACAGATGGCACCGGAATGCTGGGGTCATTTGATGTATGCGTGTGGTTCAGAAACGCTTCCAACTTGCTTGCTTGTTCATCTCGAATTCACCGTCAAGTGATCGCATAAATGTATTCGTCTCTTCTTACACGAAAACAGGGAACTAGATCCATTCAAACCCATTAACACAGGCGGGAGATTAAAAAGGATGATGTACTGTCAGAACCACAAGACAGGGTGAGTATTGTCGGGGGGAAAACGCCTTATTGTTAGGAAGGACCTGAAGGTTCACGATAACAAGACAAGCAACAGGAGGCGCCGACCCGTGCACGTCGAACCACGCTTGAAATTCATTGCGGGCAATACTCGATTTTGAGTAACACATTCATTTCCATAAGTTAAAAGAGAATATGTAGATGTCGAATATTTGCACTGATTTTATTCAACACCCATTTCAGACCCTATTTATATGATTGCTAACGAAACAAAACTGCGTATGAGTTACATGTGAGTAGGAACGCTGCATGTAACTGCCCACAATATTGAACATTTTCAGTGCAAAGAGCCAGGAGCGAGTAGTTTCATTCCTATGGATCAAGGGCGTTCGCGTCGACTTGCGAGTGCGCCATGGAGAAGTGCAGTGCCGTTCCGTCTATCGCGAGCTCGTCCAGTTGCAGCATGAGGTCAGCGAAGGGCGGACGGCCGGCAGGCATCATATCCCAGCACTGCTTCATCAGACGGAACACTTTTCGGAAGAAATTGTCTACAGCATTCTGAGCGAAATTTTCAACCTCGTCCGGGCATTCCTTCGGTTGCTCCTCCCTGCGTCCATTGTTAACTTCTGCATGCACATGCGTCGGATTTTGGATGCTTTCGAAAGGTTTCTGGAAGAAGTATGGATGATATGTGGGTCACGGTATGCATGCCTTTCCGTATGAGTACATTTCGAAAAGAAAGAGCCCGAAGCTCCACACGTCCGACTTGGAAGTGAATTGAAGACGACCAACTGGGTTGCACTCGGGGGCAAGCCATCTGAATTTTTGGATCAAGAACATATCGTGTACTGATGACCTCAAAGGGATCTCCTTCGACGTAGAGGCAACGTATTCGCTGGCTGCGCGAGCGAGACCGAAGTCAGCAAGCTGAAGCAGTTCATTGCGCAAAAGGTTGTGCATTGCATTTCTCTTACCTTCACGATAGGAACAGCAGCTGTAACGCATCCGACGAGAACATTTCGTGCAGCGAGATCGCGATGAATGACTTTCTCTGCCTCCAAGTGAGCCATGCCGCAGGCGATCTTGGAAATGAATAAGACAAACTTCTAGAGGGATTCAGAATATTTCGAAAGCAATCAAAGCCTTGCTCACTTGTGCAGCGATGAGCAGGAATTGACGCTGTGAAATCGTTACTCCGTTGTTGCGATGTTTTCCGACGTAGTCAAGCAATGAGCCTTCCCGCATTAACCTGTGCCCATATTACCCATCCAATAACTCGTCAACTTCTCACTCGGTCACCAGGAGCATCTGCGGCCCGTGCACGTAGGCATGCAGGAATCTAACAATATTTGGATGGGTAAGGGCGGAAAGAAGGTCGCGCTCACTGCGAAATTACGATTTAATTTTCGGTAGTCAATTGGTTCACTTGAGGAATTTCTTCTTGCTCGTCTTGGTATATTCGGATTGCAGCTGCTTCACGGCAACAGTCATTCCTTTCCACTTTCCCTTGTAGACCTGGAAAGAGTTCTTCGTTGCTTTGTACTGTTCGATTCTGAGCGGATTGTGTCGTTCTTTGACTTGATATCCAAACTGCTTAGCGTTGTTCCTCTCATACATCGAAACCTTTTGCGTTACCCTTCCGAAATTGCCGTCTCCCAGCACTTCCAAGCCGCTGAGGTCAACTTCAGTATGCGAAGTTTTTCCAACGGGGAGTGTCAGCCGGCAGCAGAGTGCCCCCGCCTCCTCTGCAATTTGGAAACGTGCTGACGAAGCAATCAGCATCAGTTACTGCAGTGGTGCCGAACGAGATCACTGATCGATGCTGAAAACATTACGAACATTCAAAAAGCAGCTACCTAAAGTTTTGACCTTCACAGAAATTCAAAAACGGTTTGCGATGTTTTTTCTTCAGTCAATATGGGTTAAAGCGGGAGTTACTCACGTTTTGAGGCGACTTTTTCTTCGTTGCGATTCGCCACCTTCCGCTTGGAACGGTACGCTCGATGGCATAGTGCGCCACGCACGGCGCTTGCTCGTTGACGCAGTTCCTGTGCAAGGATTTGCATTGATATTGTAGTCGTGCTGACCTGACGGTGAGCGAGTAGCCTTTGTGGCTCTCTGCGAAACGAACGAGGAAGGATCCACGTGGAAGGCCGTGGCGGAGAACGAGTCGTTCTGCTCCCTCTCGACTGACGGTCTTGAACCACCTGCAATATTCAGAACTCACGGACTTCCAAATAAAGTGTTTTACACATACACACTGCATATTATGTAAGCGTGATGACATTCATTTAGCTTACTCGTGGTGATCAGCGTCCTTGTTCTTATTTTGTTTCGAAACGATCTTCAGGCACTCGTTAGGCACGAATCCCTCATCCCTCCTTTCGTTCATTGCGTATCTTGAAAAGGCTCTTATCTTAGCATAAGATGAAAAGCTGCTACTCACCTCCATCCCTTCTCCTCCGCAAGCACTAGGAGGCGCTCTCGCTTCCTGACTGTCAGAGTATTGAACCCGGCGAGTGTGGAACAGGACTTGATGGCGTATGCCTCGACTGCTGCCGCGAAGTTCCTCACCGAGCAAGGGCCCTTTCGAAACAATTTCATTGGGCTGAAGGAAGTGAATGAGAGGGGATGGCGTTCTCTACTTTTATATGACCCGCTGACGAATTCAGTGAAATTCAACAACACAAGGAGGAACAAATCAGAGGTTCCTCTCGTGACAGCTGAGTGTCTACCCTACTGACGAAGGAATTTCCGGTGCAGATGCCGAAACGTAAAATGTACAATGGGCACGGATAAAGAGGGATTCCAGATATTCCATCTATCGTAAACTAATACAGCCGTTCGCGTCTTGCCGAAACACTTTGTCAGGGAAATACGACACGTCTGAATCCTCGTGCAATTTTCAGAACAAAATTGCACGAGGACGCTAATTTTCTCAAACGAGAGACAGATTGTGAGAAGACATGGAACCAAGAAGGGTTTGAAAAAATTATCCCTAACTCATTGGGGAATGGCATTTGGTACAATAAGCAAAAAGAAAATCAACTATTTCTTTCGTTACACAAAATTTACAAATGACAACATTTATTTCGAAATCCAACAATATAAACTGACAAATTAATTCAAAGAACAACATGTACTGTTAATGAAATGGACTATAAAATTTTCGGTAAAAGTTAAACTAGAAACAATACGTCGCTTAATCAATCGGCATAGATGTGGCTTGATCCTCGAAAGTTGATTTTCTCCTTGCTCGTGATGGAAGGATTAGTCGGGAGAATTTCCTTCATTTCGTGTCCCTTAACGTTGCTGTGTCTTCAAGCTCTTTTGAGTGAATCACCTTTGAAATAGCCTTTGTCGACCTTACAATAGTGTAGTTCACGTTGAAGTGATTCTGCATAATGATATTTAATTTAACGTTCTGTAGTCATTCACCTTTAGAGCAAGGATGCAGCAAATCATCACGGAAGCTACGCCGCAAATCACGAATCCTATTATAGCGTAGAAGATCGGGCGTTTCCAGAACTGAAGTTCATGTTCTCGGATTTCGATGGAAAACACAGAAGTTTACCGAAGCGGAGAAAATGCGGTTGTCCTTGTCAATGCATACTCGATATCCTGGCTGAAATGTATCAGTGTATATTTGGATTTGAAGCTTGCATACGTGAATATTGCTGCAGTTCAGATTGGGATTGGTGCGGTTGAACTGCTCCTCGGAGATTGCGTATTTTTGCTGAATGCTGTAGCAATGCTCGTCTTTGAGAACCTTCAACGAAGCTTCCATTTTTCAACTCGCGCTTCAGAATTCTTACAATATGGAGGTGTTCACATCCTGTGGATGCCTCTTTGTCGATGCATACTTTCTGGCCGACAATCAGATGATCGCAGTCGATTCCCTTGTTGTTCTCCATGAAGAATTTGGCCGAAATGCCATATCTACCCCAGAGCCTGTGGCACGTTTCGCGTGGTTGAATCTAAAATGACGGTTTATCTTTTAAGATTTGACAAATGCTAACAGTATGATAAGTGGTCATGCAGGCTCGATCGGGATTGTAGTCGATGCAGACTTTTGTACCGGCCTAAATTCCTTTTCTTTTTCGCCTTTGAAAATCGACTGGATCATTACCATTAGGAGATGGCAAATGTTTTGCATATCGGGATTGAGCCGTTCGAATTCGCTCTCCGGAATATTGTTGGCAGTCCAGATCGCGTAGCAGAAATCGCCGAGTTGAGCCTGAATGTATTGTCTCCTCGCTCCTGTGTGTATTATGGTTCGAAAAACATTCGAGTAGCGGCTCACCGTGTGCCACAGCTTGCAGTTCGTGTTAGAGAATTTCGTCCCTTTGTCTCGTCGATTTCTCCTGCTTCCAATGCAGAGTCGCTGGCCGAGGCGCAGGGCGTCGCAATGATGGCTGGGATTGAGGGCATAGAACTCGGCCATCGTCATGCGGTTGGCCGTCCAGACATTCCAGCACGTATCTCCGCCGACGACTGCGTGCCATTTTTTGCATGCCTTTGGAGAGAGAAGTCCAACATCAGCACTTCCCTGAAGAAGGACATTACTCCACTTGTTTCGTGGGTGACTTTGAGAAGTTCAGGTCTTGATGAACAAGATACCTCCTTGTAGAAATGGTGCTGCCCGATGACTACAGTCTTAGCGATGCCTTTTATCCGATTCTCCAGCGGGCCTTCGATCTTTGGATTGTTGATGTAGAGCGCTCCTGATAATGGCTTATATATCATGACAGTTTGGACATATGATTTGTTTTTTTAGATCTAGGCGTAATTTTTTAGGGGGAGGCAATCAGTTCCTATTCAACTTGGTAACAGACCCATCGTATTATCAGCAATTTCGCCATCCATCACTCTCCTCGACCATCCTTGAATCTGACGGTAGATTCCGGCATCATTGCTGCTTTCGGGGTGCACCTAGAAGAATCCGTTTGTGAAACATCCTGCATAAACTTAAAAATAAGAAATTAGAATGCACATTGTTCGGCTGTTGATTGTTCCACGGTTCGAATTGCCGGGCATGAAGACAGACGCCTCCATGGGTCATTATATTCTATTACCTATATACTAACACAACGTAACGTCGTCCGTCCGTCCGTCCGTCTGTCCGTCTGTCTGACACGTCCGTGACGCTCAGTTTGCGATTCCCTATAGGATTTTCTATTCTACGGCTGCAGACAAAAAGTGTATCTACATTTGGTACCAATCGGCTGGAAATGATGCGGCAAGAAATAATAACGCATTATAAAAATATTTTAACACGTTAAAACGTGTTTTTATTGCTAAAAAGCGGGAAAATGCTCATTTTGTGCTAATTCACTCAAATATGCCCGAATTTAGTACCAATCGGCTCGAAATGATGTGGTAAGAAATAATAACGCATTATAAAAATATTTTAACATGTTAAAACGTGTTTTTATAGCTAAAATTGCGGGAAAATGCTCATTTTGTGCTAATTCACTCAAATATGGCCGAATTTGGTACCAATCGGCTGGAAATGATGCGGCAAAAATTATTAAAGCAATTTTAACGTGTTTTGACGTGTTTTGAGCAGTATTTTCGCGCCCAAATGCCGTATTTCACCGAATTTTCGCCAAATATTACCAATATGGCCATATTTGGTACCAATCGGCTCGAAATGACGCGGCAGGAATTATTAAAGCAATTTTAACGTGTAGCGGAGCGTAGCTCCGCTAGTTAGGCGATAAAACCGTCACCTCTGGCTGTGCTCCCTCCCATGTACTCGCGATTCGCGATCATTCGATTTCGGATGACATGGGCAACTGCGATTTGGCCCTCACGCGGTTCGCCACGTGCCTCGAGCCAGATAGTCTTGTCGAGGGCCTGAAAGAATGTCTCCCTTTAGCTGTGCTCCAGAATTTCTACGTTTCAGAAGTACTTTGATTACAGCTGATAAATCAGAAGACTCACCTCCTTGTCGTAGTCGCTCATGTCGAAAGCCAGGCATGTTCGGAGAAGTAGGGACAGAAGCAGGAAGTGAAGTTCCATGCTCCGACGCGCACTGGAGGGCCGACCTGACTCGCGGTGTAAGGTGGAACCTTTTTATACACTGAAGTATTGGCAAGCACCGTCAATTGTGGGTGTTTTCTTGCTTTTTGTGTAAAAGTAGTCAGCAGAGTGTCACGTCGACGATGATAGAAGATTAGTAAGCACATAATCTGGGGGTTGATCGAATATCAGTTTTCTTCTGATGCCAAATATCAGCACAATCACCTGGAGGTTAAATTCGAATCCTTTTTGTTCTTGTCTGTGGGCTGTCTTCTCCCAGGCTCTGATTGGACTGCAATGGTTCAACCAATAGTTATTATTCTTTTACAGAGTATTCATGAACCGATCGTAGTCAGCAGAAGCCACACCGAACCCTTGCCTCGTGATTATCACCCACTAATTGAGAGTGACAGAATACACCGGGAGATGGAGATCACACGGCCAATTGTGTGGCACAGAACTTTTTTGCTTGCTCATCTCGAATCCGTCAGCATCCCAAACACCGACGAATGCAAAGTTAGGATTTCCCGTAAACAGGGAGTTTGGTCGAAATTCGCAGTCCATTGGCCATTTGTACGATTTCGGAGATGAAGGTATGAATGGAATAAAGAAAAAATATGGTCTAATGAACTCCGAATCGTTCAATAACAGACGAAACGAAGTTATTTGGAGGCAAGGAACAAACAATTCTCGGTGCTTCTCTGCCTTCATCCCGTCGAATAATTGCAACTTAGAACACCTGTCATTTCCTCCCGCGATACCTGGGAAGGCGGCTCATTTCGTGAAAGTACCGCTCCATGTTCAGCTGAGGCTGACCCTCAGTTTGGAGCATGCAGTTGGACGAGAGCTTACTGGCAGCCTTTCAATATTTCAACGTTGCCTCTGGTGTCTTAATGCTCGCCATCAACGCCCCAACATTATGGCTGATTCTGCGTCGATCCGGAAAGCAGGCGAAGCAGTACAAGTACTACTTGATGTATGTCCAGGTTGGTGAATTCTGAATTGCGACTAATTTGTTTTCACACAAAATTACGGATGTTCCTTCGTGAATCCGTTGCTAGAAAACAAAGTTTGTCAAAGAAGGAGGAGGAGCAAGGTTCCATGTCCGTAAAACAGCTGTAGAAATTGTGGACAAAATGCACTAAAACGCAGAGTTTTGGTTCATTTAGTTCACAATTTCCACAGCTACTCCTTCTTTAAGAACAGAAATTGATTGTTACTAATGGCTCAACTATTCGAGATCAATTCGATGGCAACCGACGTTCTCGGAAATTTCATCGCCGGTCCTTTCTTCATGTTCCCTCTGCCCTGCTGCTTCATGGACGGCTTGCTCGCCCAACTCGGTGTTCCCGTCGTTGGCATTGTGGTATGCAAATATTGCGCGTGCTCCGGAACCTTTGCAACTTCCCAACTCTCTGACTAAGCCAGTTCAGAAAGCTCAATTTCCGTCTTCAGATAAAAGCGGAGTCTGTTTGTGAGGCCCCAATTTTGCACGCTACTTTGTAGTGAATTTAAGCCGAAGTGTGGCAGTAATACGCACGAGATTCGCTATAGATTAGTGAAATGATTTTATAGGAGAAATTTCGCTCCTTGAACGGAAAATTGCAAAGGTTGCGGAGCGAGAGGAATTGTGCTCACCTTCGAATACGTTCACTTCCAGGTGGTTGGACTTGCTGTTGTCGGCTCTAACATCATAGCTTACAGTGCATGCTTTATCTATAGACATCAGGTGAAATCTAAATATATTTTTCTTGATATACATATTCAGGCAGTAATGATTCCTGGATCCGTTTTTCAACTTTCGCAATGGGCTTATGTCGGCGTGCTGGCTGCAAATTCGAGCCCACTCCTACCTCTCCCCTTCACGTACCTAGTATGGTCGCTAATTCCTAACTTACCCAATTTCGTTCATCAGTAATTGTTATGTTTTGCAACGGTTTGCGCTTCTCGGTAGCGATTCCAGGAATTTGCTAACCTTGCAAGCAATTTCCGACCTAAACGTTACATCATACGACAAGTTATTATTGGTTAAATTGCACCGCACGTTATGGAAGATTAGAGGTGCATGCGGGACCACATCACTAACATCAGCCTCAATGTCAACGTTTCAGTTTACGCAATCGTTGTCTAATGAAACGGCGATGCAGCTGTCGAACTTCTCCAATTCTCAGCTCTCCAGGACAACCTGCGTGGACTCGACGGTAATTGGTTCCTGGTAGTACAGGCTTATCCAATGATCATTGAAGGGAACAACGGTCCTGCTTGTCCTGTGCTGCATAGGAGTGGCGTACACCGCCATCTACATCACCGTCATTATTATGCACATTTATAAAACACTCGCCAGTCTGACTGCCATGAGCTCGAGAACCAAGAAATATCACAAGCTCATGACGCGTATTCTCATGATCCAGGTGATTTTTGTTCTTAAAATTGCAAAAAAAATTAAAAAAATACAGGTAGCGATCCCGTCTATGTGCATGTGTTCACCGGTTTGCATCAACATTGTGCAGCTCGCAGTGATGCTGGAGAGTCAGCGTTAGTCCTCCTTTTAAAAACAATTCCTTACTATTACTTCTCAATTGGGGAAAATATGAGAATTGCGTGTCGTCGGCGTGAAGTCTCACATTTTCTACACATGAACAAACTGCTCAATTCTGGACAAGCCACCATTTTCCTATTTCAGTCCTCGGTCAGCTCTCCTTCTTCATCGCCTGCGGCCATTCAATTGTCCATTCGATCGTGCTCATCGCCACGACGCCGTCCTATCGAGAGGCCATCGAGCTCGCCCTCAACAGAGCGCGGGGCAAATCAACCATTACCGTCCGATCCATTTCAACCCCCTCCCGATTCACCGGCTCCGTTATTGTCAACTAATTTTCTGGACTGATATTTATGCACCATAGCAGATAAATCCACTGCATGCAAGGCGATGTCACCAAATGATATCGAATCCGAAAGAGTATTGAATGTGGGCCTTAATGAGACATTACTCAGTTCTGTATGCATGTAATTCTTTGAATCGTTGTATTGGTTTTTTGATTCGCCCTCATCATTCACTTGAAAAGCATCTATGTACATATATTTAACACGGAGCCAATCTATTTTTGTTGATATCCGTATTCCTTTGCAGTGGAGACGATTTGTCATCGTCTGTCTGTATTCCACCACTTTCATTAGATTGTGCACAGATTCGCAGGCACCAAGGACTATGTGAAAGCAAGCAAATCGTGTACCTTCAGTCTCATGACTCACTGTCCTCTGGCGCATAACCTTAGGCTTCGATTCACATGCCTATGTTTGTCTGGTATGAAGACGACGGTTCTCGAATTAGAATGGAACAATGTTCACTCGTATGTACGAAGTCGTTTTGTCCGGTATTAATGCGGAGGCGATGCGCGAATTACTCAATGGATGTACATAACCAAGTAGATCGTTTCATTGCGCTGCTTACCGCGGAGTACTTTGCGCATCGCCTCCGCATCACATCAATACCGGACAATACATCGAGATCTGTAAGTATTCGTTCTTGGCTAAGGTTATCGGAAGGCTTCCGTCAAAACGAGAACTACTTCACCAACGAGAAGCAGACCTTTTCTGAGCTCATTCTCCGTAATGGCACCGGATAAATAATCAAGGTGCGATTTGAAGTGAGTCGTCACGGTAAATAGTGTGCAAGATCACAGTTCGAAATCTAATCATGTCACGAGATTCCGTTTGGCTAGACCTAATCTTCCCCTTGCAGCTGAATGCTGCAAATATTTCTCTCATGATATTTCGCATCTGTTAGATCCGGACATTCCTGGAAGTAAATGTGCATAGCTTCATTAGATGAATGTATATCACTAGTCTGATTACAATCATTCTCCTGTCCGTCGGGTGCCGCGGATATTGTTCAACTGCCTATGCATATTAAATGCCGTTTGCTAATCTTTTACAAAAGTGTAATGTAAGGTGTTTTTACGCCAGAACTTTGCGGGCTACGTGAAAATAATGCGCTCCGTAAAGTCTTCTCGAAAGTTTGTTTGCCATACTAGTATGCGGGAAAAATTCCTTTGGTTGTTTTTGGCGTGCTGTATTTATATTGGTAGTAACGGCAGATTTCTTTAAGTTTAGACAGATTCCAATCCTGTCGAACTGTTTTGGTTGCTATGACTTTGTGCTCTATTGACGACCTTTGCTTTTCCCGGTTGACTTCGGAGAACGGCCAGAAAATGTCCCGCGCCCTTTGTTAAGGAAATGTGCTTTCTCACTGTCACGTGACATTGAGAGGGCTTGTCTCGAGCCCATTATCTATCCGCGGCTTCGTCGATGCCTGCCCCTGTCAGGGATTCTTCCGACTCGACGATGTGGAACCTTATCATTGGCATTGGATTCGGAGCGTACGCTGTCATTGCGGTGAGTTCACTGTTTTAACTTAAAATGTTCTTCTGTTTTTTTTTGGTTGGATATGTCTGGATAAAACTGATTATCTCAGGAGTAATACCGATATTACAGCTGTTAATAAACCTGCTTGTCCTTGCTTCAATGGTGCGCGGAAAGATGCTCAACAAGAAAGCATCCCCTATCTACATCCTCTCGTCTCAGGTACGGTATCCCGGAAGTAACCTTTCGGAATAGAGAAGGTGCATCATTCCGAGAAAAGTCGGCCTTGATTTCTACATCAAATCCAAAGGCAAAATTATACATGCATGCAGAAAAATGAAATAGAACGTTCAGGAAGTGCTCAGAATTCCACCTAAATTGAATGTCTTTGTATTCCAGAACGTTATCATGGAAACGCTGCAAATCCTAGTTTACATTACCTACTACGTTCCTTCGGTAATCAAACAGGTTGGAATAATGAAATGTTGGATTGACCGGAATGGCTGTGTCATGCAGGACTGGTTGTTCACGGGTGGGGCACGATCGCCCCCAGTTCTCTTGGCCTCCACGATCACTGTCATGTGCTGGAGCCACAGTGGATTCAGCTCCATCTTCATCGCACTCAATCGGTACGCTAATCATCGAAGTTTTTCCCAAAAAATGGGTACAAAAATAGAGGTTCGATTCTAGGTGCATTTTGGTAGACCTCTGATACGTGACTTCCTCTCGGTTCCATGGTCATAGAATAGACACAGTCTGTAGCGCCCTTGCTCTTCTCAGTTCATCAGAGGCCAACTTTTTCTCGGCACGTCAATGATAGAGGAAGTTTCTATAAGTGGCACACTAGAAAACGTCGTTCCAATGGTCTTTCGGTAAACTTTCTGTTCTTACCGATGACGTTCGCTAACACGAAGAACAGCCAAATTAGACGATATTTGAACGCTCATGCAAACCCGCATAAAATAGGGCAAACAGAGAAAAGGTTCTCCGCACTCCTTTGAACGAGGTGACCGGTAATCCTCCAACCATCCAACCCCTGTCATGTTCGGCATTCGTAATAAAACTAATACTTTTAAATGCTTTCATGCATTCCTGACAATCATTTTGTTAAATAACTAACAAGAACTCATGAGCAATTTCAGCTTCACCGTAATCGTGGCATCGTCGTCATTCTTCAGCCGTGGCCGCGTCATCGCGTGTGCAGCTCTCATTTACATCCTCGCACTCGCGTTCGCCATCACTGTCCAGTACATCACGCCGTGTTGTTTGTAAGGGTCAAAGTAGATACAACATTTGATTCAAACATACGAGTCTATCTTTTGTTCCGTACAAAAATGTATGAGAAAACACGTTTCATTCAGATTCTCCTTCGACTACCGCTTCTACTCTTACTCGTACGTGGGCGACGGCTTCAATTACTCGAACGCCTTCTTCGATCTCCCACTTAATATTGCGTCGACGGCAACTTCGGCCATTTGCTACACCTCGGTATATCGATTAGGAATGATCCATAATATATCTCATTTAGATTGTCATCTACGTCCACCGTGCGCGCCGTTCCATCAGTAATATGTCGATCACGAGTGATAAGAAAGATCGAAGGGAATATTCGTGAGTATTGTCGAGTTCCTTTGGACTTATAATTCCCACACTGTCTAGAATTCTGTGAAAGGCAGTGCATCGGAAATTTTCAAACACAGATTGCAACGAGAGAATACACATTGCCACGTCGCAATAGAATTCGCGGCTATTTGCTCTTCTGGGATCTCAAAAGTATGCAGTACGAAGAGTGGAAATTCAGACATTGGGCAATAAAGGATACAAAAGTGTTTTAGATACGCGATGCAGTTCTGTGCCGTATCACTGGCGTACACGATAGCGTGGATGGGCGTCCGCGCATTTCCTGTGCTCATTGGTAAGTTCGTTTTCGAAAGTTGGTCAGAAACCAAGTTCTGATAAATGACCAGTGAAACACTCCCTGATTGAGCTGTTCTTGGAACGCGAAATTTTTTCGGTGCTCTTGTAAAGATTGCTTCATTCGCAGGAAATACGGAGCACCTCCAAGTGTACTCGCTCATCGCGCTGTTTGTCCTCATGAACGCTTCGGCCAACTCCACCATTTATCTCATCAATAACCAAGAGGTTCGGTTGAAATGAAATGATAAACGCCTTTGAATTGCAGTAAAAAGTTGATCGGAATACATTTTATTGTTAGATCAAACGCCACGCCGCCACTGTGCTGCGCCCTCTCGCAACTGCGGTTCATTCCGCTGACCTTTCACATTCAGCTGCCGGAGGAATTGCGGTTAGATTATTTTTTAAATAAAAAATGTGAGTGAAAGCGTCATTCTAAACACCTTTTTGGTCTACCAAAGTCATAATTTATAACATTTTCACGATGTTCTCTAACTCTTAAATTTATTTTTCAGTCGCACGTCACAGCCGCCAAGCAGAGCAGTGCCCATCCACGATAGCACTTCATGCAATGAAGATCGATGTTTGCATCCAAGATAATAAAACAAGATCGTCGTTGGGTGTCATCAACACGTGACAATTTCGAGGGAGCAAATTTAGCATGAAGGCGAATGTTTTGACTGTCTCAGTATATTGTTACCGGTCGTGGGACTTTGGCATAGAGGCTACTCGGCCAACGAATGACGGCAATAAAGATCGAAATCGAGATGAGCGATCCAGATTGGCCAGTTCCCTGTTCTACGTTTTGGTGTCTGGTCCATTCTTCTCTCGAAATGCTGACCAACAAATGCGCCGCGGAGTTGAACCGGAATTTCCTTCTAAAGGTATGCTGGCAGCACGTGCTATCTTTCAAGGCTACGGTACTGCCTTCCGTTTGTTCAGTTTAGTGGATGCAATCAAGTGCAGTACAACTTCCGCGCACTCATATTTTCGATATAATTTTTGTCCTTCCTTTTCTTTGATACAGACTTTTCTCAGCCTAGACAAATATTCTACCATCATTATAAACGCGTTTGATTGTGACAATCTTTTGCTTGGAGATCAACTTTCTGAAAGCAAGCTCCTCAATGAATGTAACGAGGGTTGCGATCGGTATTTGATTGGCCCCCCAGCTGTTTACGGACAATGGCCCCCAAGCTGTTTTAAGGACCGAAGGATAGTTCCCACTCCTTCTAATAAGAAGCATTCGAAGACTTTCAGCTCGCCGGCCTCACTACCATCGTCTACCTCTCGCAACCCCTATGGGCGGCATTCATGGTGTCGGCCATGCTCTTCTTGACGGCCAATCCAATGGACGATGCTAATAGACCCGAAATTACGTCGTCCTTCGACTTTCTGCACCTCGAGAAGGTTAGAGGCGAATGAGAACAGCGTGATTGGCAATTCACGACGTTCGTTGCTTCCGAATTGGCCCAGATGTCGTTCATACTATAACACGAAAACCACCGTTTTCCTTCGCTCACATGTGTATTGCTTGACATCTTCATTTTTTGTTTTCGTACCAGAAATGGCGACCAGATCCAAAGGAAACGTGCCCAAAAAGCCTTTCAGTTCGCCATTCTGTATGCGGCTCTGTCGATTACGATGCCAGTGTGGATTCTCGTCATCGTCAGCGCCGTCTTCATCCTCGGCGCTATCAAGGAATTCACGCTCGAACCAGAAAGCTATCCGTTCAAAGACTTCACTGACTAGATGATTATCATTTTTACAGCAGTTGTGATATTCAGAAACGTTTTTAGCATATCAGAGTAATATAATGGATACAATGATTGCGAACAGCACAATGAACAGTTCTCTTGGATTTCCCATATACACATATATTGGTGAACTGACAGCAAATGGGGATCGAAGTCTCGTCAAAATATAAAATCATCTCACATTCAGTCCGTGCCATACTATTGACAACATCGAAAACTAAACAAACTGAACATAAATTTTTTTGAAATAGACGCTCTATAATTTTCCACTTTTGTACCTCTAACAATGAGTAATTGTTCACATTTGTAATCGATTAATCAGGGAAGTTATCTTCAGGATCTGTAGCGCACCCAACCTCAACATTTGAAGAGGTGAAATGGCCGATTAAAGTTGCGGCCGTGTTGCAAAACGAATTCGTGTTCCGTCGTGCAAAGCCACGGAGCTGCCCGTGACCAGCACTGTTTGATCAGTGGCAACTCCACATTTTACATCGGTTTGACGTCGCTTTTTCTGTCCACCTGTTTAAATATTTTTACACTGTTCCGTTGCCCATGCACAAGAAACTACTTCGGATTTGAATCGAATGCAACTATGAACGAATGGGTTTCTCCGCAGTGTATTGTATTTTGCGAGCAAGTTCAAGAGAACGACAGCATGCATATGGATTGTGATTTATTGCAAGCAGACGGACTTGGAGGACTATAAAGTCGCATGAAGATCCCTCTTTACTCCTAGCACATCCAACAATGCTTCGCTTCACTCTTCTAGTCCTGTGCGTCCTGGCGGTATTCTACTTTGGAGTAGTCGACATGGTTTTTTTGCATACGATGCACATGAGACTTTTTTTCAGGTGTGCCAGGACGCGGCCTACGACTGCCGTCACAAGATCGGCCTTTGCTACAATGGAGTAGGCATCTTACAACATTCACAAAAGCGCTATTAATCCGATGATGTAAACGCAGAAACAATGTGCGCAAGTCCGCAAATTGAAAGAGACGTCAGTTGCAAATTGGATTTTTGTATTTTGCAGTCGAGTCTGCTTTTGACGTCGACTATGGTCCGTTGATATTATCGGCGTTCCAAACCTTTCTAAATTCGCGTTCCGTCCGAACTGTGGTGCATCACTAGCCTATTTCACGGATGTCACTTTCGAATGCGATTTTCACTGCTGTATTGATAATAATTCGAGAAACTGGCTAGGTAGAAAAATTCTCCAGATTTTTCTACGCTGGAATTTGTCAATGCGAATCTGAAATTCATATTCTGAAGAGAAATCCGTGAATTAGGCGAGTGATGCACCACAGTTCGGACGGAACGCGAATTTAGAAGGATTTGGAACGCCGATAATAATGACAGCAATTGAGCTCTACAAGAAGCTGATGACGAAGATGTGCAACGCTACATGCGCCATCTGTAAGCCGTGATAAAAGAAGACCAGATCGCAATCTTCGCACAGAAGAAAACATTTAAAAGAGTTTTCAAGTTGTTCTTTTTATCTTCGGTGACTTATGTCTAACGCCCAATAGGAGGGTGAGATAAACAATGTACTTATTTCGACCCCTTCAATTGTTGTACTTGCAGTTCTGTATTACTTATCTTTTCAATGAACTGCAAAATGGGAATCTTTTTTGCGTCCTGAAAGGATTAATTTCCGCATCTTGATCCCTGAACATCAAGATCGGATGCTTCCGCCCACTTGCTTATTTCGCGCACCAATTCACACAGAGCCCAAGGGATCCCTGGTATTGAAATGCCAATGATCGTGTTAGTTTGTCACATAATCCACTGTGTGAACGGGCTCAAAAAGATCTGTGTGCACTTTTCGGAAGGCCTATAGACCATGGAACCTTCACGAGAAGCCTACCTGGCCATGACTAGTAGTGGCCTTCTCACGCAGGGAGTAGAGGGCTACTGGAGTTTGGGACGAGACCACCGAGACTTCTCTCTCCTACCAGGCCACAATCTTCCAGGCATGGAGCACACTCCATAGGGGAATGTCGCGAAGGAATCACCTGCTCCTACAGCTCCCGGAATTGAGGTGCGAGGACAGAAAACATAATTAGGGGATACACTGGCCATGAATAGTTTTCACTGAAATGATACGTCTTCTCAGCGTTTGCCGCGTCTGCGGAAGGCCAACGGGAGGAGCAAATTGCGGAGTGACTGGTGTGCAATGTTTTTTTATTCATTCCATGATAGTGACGATTCATTCTCAAGGACTTTGAATTTTCAGTATTTCAGAGAAGGTAAAACATTGCATGCATTCACCCTTCGCAAATTGCGTTTCCTCATTCATTTCAGCCTGTCGAGCGTGTGCCGCATTCTATCGGCGCTGTATTGCACTGAACAAGCGCTTCCCCTGCACTTGCGGTGATGGAAAATCTGATGATACGGTCAAACGGGACCCCTGCAAGGCCTGTCGGTTCCAACGCTGCCAAGATGCTGGCATGGTCCCAGAGCGTGAGTCATTCGAATTTTTAGTGAAGTGTGGACTCCTGCCGAACTGGACGGGCTTCGCGAATTTTTGAGATACGGTCATCGAAAACAGTGAAACTCCATTGATTCTGGTATTCAGAAGTAGGAATACGGAGCACCGGACGGAGTTTCTCATTCGATGGTCTACTGCCGCACTCTAACTTCCTGAATGATATCACGAATAACTACTTTGCGCTCATGAAGCAACGGCATACTTCTGAATGCCAAATCCTTCCCCTTTCTAACACTCGAGAATTGTATCGAGTGGGTATTGATGTCTGTTAAGCCGGCTATCCCGCCTAAGGACAATGGATTTAGGTATTTTCCCAAGCCACTTTCGAGTTCATCGATGCCGCCCTGACGGATGCTGCACCACTCATCGAATCCTTTTGTCGCACTTCATTTCCCGAGTTTGCTCGATTGAAGATTGATGTTCGAACGCACATTTTCCACGCATTTCTGCCCCTCTTTTACCACTTCGAAATGTTCGAGCGATCGGCGCGAATTTTCAAGGATCATCCCTTGAAAAGGTTAAACACCAATTTGCTTATAATTTCTCGAAAATGGGTCAGACTCGTCTCTATAACGACCTATTTCGACGTCAATGCATGTCAGCCTCCCATGAAGACGAACAATTCAATGTTCGGACACATATACAAGTTGGCTTGGGGCATACCTTTTGAAAATTGAAGGCATTTCCTTCCAGTTCGGTCAGAGTGCGATCAATCTCACCGGATACGGTAGCAATTCGAAAGCAGTTTTGCCGCCTGAATTTGGATCAGACCGAAGTTGCTGCGGTACTAGTATAAATATTGCTGTGGTCGCCTTGTATGTATACCACGGAACACATGCCGAATGAGAACGAAATGATTTCAGGGGAATCGGATGAATGCCTGGAATTGGAAGGAATCTGCATGCGAATGCGACAAAGATTGTTCGCAGAACTCGGCTCGTACTACAGCGGCCAATCGCACCCCGCGGAAATTCCCGCTGTTAGAATCGGTGAAATCATGGCAGTGCTCCAGGAAGTTCGGGTGAGCTCTTTGCAAGAAGATTGACTTCGTGGAACATAGGTGCAATTTGCCTTCACCGCCAACATAACTTATCTGCTGCATTTGAGGAGAACTACAAGAAGAAGAAGGAGGAGTTCGTTCTTCTAGCCGCTTTCGATGTCTACGACAAGTCGTCGCTGATGTACCGAGTAATGGGTGGTATCGATGAGAGTGCGTAGCGAGAGTTGGTCGAATCCCTGGATTCCTCGCCTATTTCTTCACTTTCGAGATGCTATCTTACTTGAATGGAGATGGCATGGCGATAGGATTCTTCCACTCTCCTACTTTCTCCCAACAACAATGCCGTCCACTGTCCCGAAGTGGGATCAGGCGCTCGTCAGGAAGGTTGGTGTTCAGTAATGAAGAAAAACCTGAAGATTCAGCTCCTTTTCTACTATCTCTTCGCCTACTTCGCCATTCCTTTCTGGCTGATCCTATTGATTTCGTGCGCCTTTGTACTTGCCGTCATGCCGAAGCCCATGTCTCTTCTCCCGACACTCAGCCCCATCGAAGTCTACAACTTCATCGACACCCGACAACTGAACAAAGTGATTATTTTCTATGGCACTTTGATCATCGCATACTTTTTGCTTTGAGAGTAGCAGAGGTCTCTCCGAAAAGGTAATTGATTTTTCCACGTATCGTTTTGATCGATCTCTCGCTGGTCAAGAAGCATCCTGTTTGCAGTACATTTACTTCTATGGCGTGGCGTCCTTCCTCTTCCCGAACTGGTTCACAGCCATGTCTGCCATCGGACTCGTCATCGGAGGCGTCAAGGAGATTTTCATTGGACCGGAGAGCCAGGCTCCGTACTAGTCCCGTTTTCAGTGGGTCGATGTCCTACCTCATGCCAGTATCATAAAGAGTCGACATCCACTTTGCACCAACATTCGAACTATTAACGCTCAGGGCTGACAGTATTGGGCCAGAATGATAGCGCACAGTGTATTCGTCCTGTTTACTAGCCACCGTGTGGAATTTCTGTCAAAGCGTATCCCGCGCCCATCGTCTCTTCCCCGATTGCATTCAGTTGATTTTCACCGAACAGCGAGAGTCTTTACCTCTTCACACACATAGTGCGATGATATTGATCGTGCATCCCTTCGTCTTCTTCCTTGAAAGCTGCCGAGCTGGGCGATAGAGCCGGTGGCACAGCGTTTCGGAAAGAGCACCGTGGGACCCATCCTCGAAAACAACGAGGCGATTGGCAAGAGCTGGAAAAGGTTGATTTTCCGAGAAACAATTTTTTTCAGGAAGTCCAAGCCATCGAAAAGACGCATGATCTGGATGCTCCCCCGGGTTGCTACGTCGAAGCCTTCCTACAGGAGGAGAAGAAACTAGCAACATCTGGAAATGGTAACACCGCTGCGAAGTCTTCGAGAACAATTGTCTTCACCGCCGGTGAGAATGGAGAAGGCTTAAAATCCATTTCAGTGTGCTCCTTCACGCGCAAGCAAATGATCTGAGCCGCACGCGACATGTGGATAGCAGGTTTCAAGATCTCGAAGAGCCAACATAATATATAGGCTTCGAAACGACCGTGACCACAATTCGATTCGGCGTCTACTTCATGATGAAGAATCCGGAGGTGCAGAGAAGCATGCAGGAAGAACTGGATGCCAAGATTGGAAGGGATGTGGTGAGCGTTATTCTCTTGTCCGTCATCGTAGTATCTCACATGCCTACGCAGCGATATATGATGCGCAATTAGTGATCCCGCTAACGACTTCCAGGATATCCGCATGGAACACGCTCGCGATCTCCACTATTGCTGTGCAGTCGTCCAAGAGCTCCATCGGCGCTCTATCCTCGGTTTTTTCGGCATTCCCCGCCTGACTATGGAGGAATCGAGTGTTGGATGTCGGACATTTGCCAATATTAGCTAAATTCGTATTGTTCCAGGCTTCAAGCTCCCTGCAGGCATCGACGTCAATCCACTCAACTTCTATATCATGAATGATCCAGAAGAATTTCCTCGTCCTGAAAGATTCTGCCCGGAGCGATTCCTAAATGACCGAATTTGTCGAGGTAAATTACAGTCAGGAGTATCACCAGTTGCCGAGAGTTACTGGTCGTGATATTATTTCCCTGCAGGACCCCCGCGTCATCGCATTCTCCGTGGGGCGACGGGCGTTTCTGGGCGAGGGCCTCGCACGCATGGAAGTATTCGTCGTTTTCTTATCGTTGGTTAGGCAATCACTGATGTTTGATCGCATAATGAGTGAAATTATGATTTATAATCTCGGAACACCATACCGTCTTGTATTCGAGGTGCGCGCCTTTTCCTTCACATCTCCGTTGCCATCAATGCCCGATATTGAACATGTTTGGTCAAGCGGCATTTCGAACTCGGCCTCGTGACCGCTTCCAAATGAATGTTCACATGATTTGAAGCAAATAGAAAAATACAGTTGATGTTGATTATTATGTCGAGAGCAATAGCAGGGATGACTCGCTCAATGTTATCTACTCCCACGCAACACGGCCAAACGAGAAACGATGGCAATTAACTCTGCACTCAAATATTCCTCTGGACAGACGATTAAACGTGATGAGAACTGTGTGTAATGTGCTCAGGCAGATCAAGAGCATTGCTCTAAATTTTCAAGGACGTCGCAATTTCGAACGTGTTTCATGTTATTCTTAAGCATCTGTGTTCATGGTTCCGATTGATATGGTTTTATCGACAGCATGTATATATTATTCGAGCTCTATTCTACGACGACCTGGAGGTGCCATCCGAGCATTGCGCCCTGTTCGGTCGAATTCCACGATATCCTCATTGATGGTTGGGTGGAAGTGAAGTTCGTGGCCGCGTGCTCGCCCGTTAGACTGGATTAGAACCGTGACATCCAATAACATGGCATAATAGTCTCACGTGATAATCTCATTCCCTCCGAATACGCCGTTGGTAATGGAGAGAGTGGCGCAACACTCGTTCACTGCGAAGTCCACCACCTCCACTCGGATCTAAAGGAGACCATTCTGGAACATCTTAAGGTGGACGCTACAAACCTTGCTCCCAATACCGCCAATAACCAAGTAATCGCATTCCGTGGCTGAATAGCGCGCAGGATAGCCCGGCGAGTAGATATAAAGGTAACTGCTGGTGTGTGGCAAAGGACATGGACACTCGATGAATTGCCATTTTGAACATACATGGTCACCATCCTTGTAGACATTGTCCCCGTGACAGCTAATTGATGGACTTTGCAGGGTCATTGATAGTGACTAACCTGGTCGCGTACAGACGAAAGGCATGGTCTGTCCATCGCAGGGCTCATTCATCCACTGCCCTGGCTGGTGCGCGATCTGCATCGTTCCGCAGCCTCCGAAAGCGGGCTGGGGGAAGCCTGATAATGCGTAATTCGTAAGCGGCCGAGCTTGGCTATCATACCCTTGGCGAAGTTGTTGTAGTCCATCTGTGTGCCGTCGGCCCATGAGAAATTATAGCCATTGAAGAAGGAGGAGAGTCCAATGTGGACGGACGTCGTGATGCCCTCGCCCATGACAGTGCGGCGGATGAAGGAGTTCAGCTGGAATTTCAATGTCAGAATCCGCGTTGCCATCAGGAACACGCAGTATTGCCATTCGCTAGTCCTGTATCTTTTCAACATGAAGTGTCAAGTAAATCATAACCGCAAAATTCGGCAGTGATAGATCAAAGCGCGCCTCGTTCATCAGTGATTGATCAAAGATTTGAAAACCGTATTGGAGCGTGGAGTAGGAGGCGCTTACGTCAGAGTCGTGGATGACTGCGAGTTTGGCGTTGTCGTTGGCGCACGCGAAGGCTGCATCGTACCAAGTCCTCTGTTACGTGTGAATATCGCAGCATACCACGCTGTCTGCGAAAATATCGATCACTGCGTGGAACATTCAGCCGAGCGTTGCGGGGGGGGACCTGTTATGTATGGCAGATTATCGGGCTAGGGGGGAGAGAAAAAATAGTTGGTATATTTTGGGGTAGGTACCGGGGCACCCAGAGTTATGAGGATCGAAACTTTGATGGTTGATGAATTTAGCAGTGTTTCTTCATCAATTTCTATCTTTGGACCTGTAATTACCAGAAAAATGCCATGAAGCACGTTTGTAGCTAAAAACCTGCGGATCATTTTAAGCTACTTGGTTGGCCCAGCAGTCACTGTATATTTGAGGAAATAATAAAAAGTGAATATCCATTTGTTCAGTTTCTTGCATTTTAGGTCATAACTGTATGCTAACTTTGGAGGGGGGTGTTTGAAATGGGCCTAAAAGATGCGCAATTTTGTTCTGATCATTTTGGTGTGCAGTGTTGGGGCCAAATCGTTGAGCAACATGGTCAAAAAATTCAACAAACGCTGAAAATCGGGGGTTTTTGTCAAACTAGTCCATGTAGATACAGCTATATCTCCAGGGGAGCTTTTCTGAGGCCGAAAATTTCATAGTGAAAATTCTTCCCTTAAAACGTTCTTTCAATTCCACACTTGAAATCCGGGCTGTCAGCTGATTCATCCAACGACGCTTGGCGAACCCATGATGGGGGTATCATGGTCCAAAC
>JACMIG010000224.1:27344-38992 GCA_014805385.1 Levipalatum texanum
TTTTTTAGCGAAAAGTACGGTGTCTTCGAGCAAGCACAGCTACGACACCCGTGGTCGAAAAAACCTGTTCTATGGCTTTTTCAACTTGACTGCCCTTGGAGTACTTCTGACCAGAAAATGAGCCCCAGCGGATAAGAAAAGGTTCACTGTTCGCACCACTGATCGATCCTTACGCGGACGGACTCATATGTATGTAGCTTACATTAGAAGGGGCGGAGGACAGAAGCAAGAAAGCCATACTTCATCGCTCTTGCTCGACGGTAGGAATGTTCCCATTCCGTGGCAGAGGGCCAGGGCGGACTTGTGCGTGTACGTCCCATTGTGGATGCGTACTCCGCACGCGCCGTTGAACCACGGCTGCAGGCCGGGTGGACAGAATCTGTGGGTGGCTGCAGAATTTGGTGTTTTCATATTCAAGGTAGTTTCTTGTTTTGTGGTGCCTCATAGAGAGTGAACAAAGAGAGTGAAAGGCATCACTTAACGTTTCTGGAGACTTCCAACGAAAATACACGTTTCTGGAGACTTCCAACGAAAATGGATACAATTTTGGCAGTGATTGACAGAGCTGGTTTCTGGCGGTCAATTAAACTGACCTGTGCTCTGAGAGACGAAGCAGGTCGCTACAGCCAGGAGTAGCAGGAGAAGCATGCTCAAAGTATCCGTAAGCTCAGCGAGTGGTGAGACGAAGCGGGCTGGTCAGGCTATAAAGGAAAGGCGAAGCCCACGAATCGTTTTGCCATAGAGATAAGCAGCGTGGGCGAGAGGCACAGTCTTGGTGCTGACAGTTCAATTGAGCACAGAGCACGTCATAGCTCTTTGACGTGATATCAAGGTCTCCAGCACCCCATCCATCGTGTATGCGCACCCCGCGCGCGCCGTTGAACCACGGGTGCAGGCCGGGTGGACAGAATGGGTGGGTAGCTGCAGAGACATTGCTTTCCTCTCGATAGGCATGTGATACTAATCTTTGCGGAAAGGCGTGACAATCTGCTTTTTGTACTCATCCCGGACATTCGCGTGCTTGTGAAGCAAGCGATGGAAGCTGACCAGAACTGTGCGAAACGAAGCTGGCAGCAACAACCAGGATGAGAAGGAGCAACATGAGTGTCCGTGAACTGAGCAAGTGCCGAGACGAAGCGGAAAGGCTGGCTTATTATACAAGGGAAGGGCGATGCCGCTTAGCGTCGCCCACGATTCGTTTCTAAATGGAGATAAGGAGTGGTCTTTGATAAGACGTGGGCTGAGGGAAGGAGCAGACAGTTCACTTGTTCACTGGATCACTGACCATTTGGAGGCCTGTGACTTGGTTTAGTGGTCCCACGCATCAAATAGTCATTATTGCATGTTAAAGTTCTCATCTTTGTTCTCGATGATCAAAAATGATTGAAACATTTAAGTTTTCTAATGAAATGTTAAGCTTTGCCTTCTTTCGAGACGCATAGATCTCGCCCGCAATGAGAAGCACATAAACAGATTATTGGCTTCCGAACTCGCAGCGTACACCAACGTAGTGTTTTGGGGCGATCATTGGAGTGGACGACTCAGCATTTCATCAAAACAGCACCCATGAAACTTTCAAAAGCTTGTGGAAGCCCACAATCATTTATTGCAACTTGCATTTCAAACACAAATATTGAGACAGAATATTGGTCACATTGGAACTCTTCAAACGCGGTGCTCGCCTCATACACTTTTCATAGAAATCGAAGCAGGATTGCGGGCGTCGAGGGCACGTCCGAATGAGGCAGCCATTGAAGGTTGGAAATAAGCAAGTTCCTAAAAATACACTATTTTATGGAGTATTCCTTTCAGAAGTTGCGGAGAGTGTGAACATATTGGATTGATGATTGTTTTACTGGAAATAGCCAGAGCACGAACATGAAAAATTCTTCCGATGCGGCTTACTATCTATTTCTTTTTTTCTCTCCATTATGCAATAGTCGTCGTGTCACGACATATGGAATGACATTAGGGAGTTACAGAACGCTGCTTGCCTTCTTGGGGCTAAAAACTAAAAAGAACTCACGTTTAGCAGCAGCCGCTCGTTCTCGGTATTCGACGAAGCGGAGCAATGGAGGGATAAGAAAGAACATGAGAATAGCAACAGTCGTCGCGATTCCGACAACAATGATGATGGGGCCACGCATGTTTGTACACGGGAAAGGGAATCGAAGCCAGGGGCTTCGTCTCTTCCCAGCTTCTTAGACTCGTGGAGTTGGGGATAGGGGAAGATTAGTATGGGGAATGTGTCGCAGAGTGCAATTCTCGCCGATAATAAGCCTCGTCAGCGACAATCCTGAAGAGTCATATATAAGAACTACCTCGAATGACCTCGACAATTCATTGGACTAAAATTAGCATCGTAGTATTAGGTGAGTAGGCGGAACTTTTGTACCACTTACTGCAGACACAGACTAAGTCGTGCAAGCCATGGGTAGAACCTATTTCACTAATCGGAATCTCGCTTCGACTCATATCCGCTTCTACTCGTATGTTGAGGCAAAAAAACGAAAAACACCGCGTAGTGTGTGGCTTCATGCATTAGAGAAGCATTCCGAGATTAGAGCGGTGAGGCATCACTTCCGAGAAAGAAAGCAATGCAGAAGCCTCGTCAAAAGAATATGTGATGAATGGATACACTAGTTCTGCCCCGTCGGTCTGGTAATATTTGATGGCTCATTATATTATTTTGTAACTTCTCTGTTACAGAATTTCTTCAATCGTTCAGCTTTCTGTTAGAGAATTTCTTCAAAATCTGTTACAGAATTAAAGCTGCAATCGATATTTCATTTGTCTTTTATGATCACCGGTGTCTGCCGCTAAACCGTTGTCAACGTTGTTCAGACGAGTGTGCTCTTTGGGATCGAGACAGGGGAAGATCGGGGCCACCCATATTCTTTCATATTGGAAGCGTCCAAAAAAGGTGAGGATATTGGGGAATCGCTAGGCTACGTGGAGCAGAAGGGGACAATGGAATTCTACGCCTTTTTGCTTCCGCCCAGCATCAATCAAATCGAATACTGGACGCGGCGGCGCGGTATTTAAGGCCGAACCGCGATCGTACAAGTATCCCATATCGGTTCGTACTCCACTCCTCTCCAAAGATGCATCGCCTTGCCGTCCTTCTTGCAGTCACCGCGGCTTCCGCATACGCGTATGATGGTCAGTCGATTTCCTTAGTCCCATTCCTACTCTCATAAACGAGCAGACCTCAAGAAGACACTAGAAGCCATCTTCGGTGAAAATATCAGCTATGAACAAGGGAGATGTAATCGATCCTAAAATTGTCGATCAAGATTTCATTGACATTTCTTATAGCCCAATGCATCTCCGATGCGATTGCGTGGAACACGGCTGATGCCGCGAAGCAGTACCGTCTCCTCCGCCCCTTCAGGTAAATTTAATTCTCGTTACAATAAAAATTACTCTCTAACTACGCTGAGTAATTCAGTGCGTGCGTGGATGACCCGGAGGCCGGCGCCTACATCCCCACCAACACGACCGTCAACTACATCCATCCCGCGTACCAGTCCATGGCCGTCAGTTGCTTTATATTTCCTCCAAAAAGTAATGCTCGAGATACTGTTGTTCCAGACGGGAACCGGAAACCTGAGCGTGCTCTTCATCGGAAATTCATATTCCCACCGCGCCTCCATGGTCATCAGCCAGCTCCTCGACGGGAAGTACTCCAAGCTGAGGCTGTTCGCCCGTTCGGGTAAGATCGACTGTCTAATGTTTTACGGCTTCCACTTGAAAATACGTCATTCTGCATTGCTTGCGCGAATTGGAGAGCATTTTGGCTACATCATTATTAGCCTAATCTAATTCTTTGCCCCAGAACTTGCACTTCTCGTATGAAAACTAAGCTTGCAGCCTGCAACCCCGCCTCGCACACTGACCCTTGCACCGAGTTCTTTGCTGCTGCCAAGCAGGTCGCCGAGCTTCAGAAGCCCGACATCATCTTCCTCATCTTCCAGACATACTAGTACGACTTTTCGACCTTCTCAACGCCTGACCTTCTCGAACCTTCTAAAAGTGGGGCAGTCATATTTCTGTTATTCAGCAACACCACCGTCCTCGATCCCATCGTGGACATCAACACTGACGCCACGGCTGCGATTCTGCGCAACTTTGTTGGCACGTTCAGGTTGGAACCCATATCATGACTACCTGTGCAAAATGTAAATGTAGCGCTCTGGCCCCTCACGTCGTGTACGAGACGACCTTCGAGACCCCCACAGTGATGGTTGCCCAAACTCTCGTCGATCGCCTCTCCAACGGATCCTCCATCGACGACCTCAAGATGGATTACGCGGTAGAATAATTGTTTTTGGTGACTAACATTGCCTGCAGCTATACAGCGTGCCATGGTGCCGCATGAAAGCCACTTGCAACAATCCCTTCTTCAGGCGTGGCAGGCGGAGTCGGCCCCTTACTACCAGCGCATCGCCACCATCAACTACCCCAACGTCGTCGTCCACTCCGTCAGCCCCGATGTCTGCAGCAACGACGGCTACTGCTACTTGTGAGGAAGGCCCAAGAGTTCTGAAGTTTACCGACAGCCACTCTAAACAACATTAAAGAAGTAGTAGGAAGATTCCGGTGCAAGTGCACTTTCGCCTGTGTCTCCATTTTAGAATATTTTGGCCACAATGGCCACAGCTATTTTACAGACCGGAATCTTCCTCCTACTCCTTTATTTATTACCATCTGAAAACATGTCTGTTTTAGGTACAACCAGGCGAATCTGCATGCCCTTTACACGGACAACCTGCACTTCTCGCCCGAGGGACTCGAGATGCAGAAGAATTCGTTCAAGAACATCATCAATGGCTTCTACCCCGGACTGATCTAACCGCGATCCTATGATAAAGACCACTTGTTGCACTTTCATTTGCTTGAAATAACACATGCAATACCAAAAATTCAGACAACAATTTCGCACGTTTTGGAAGCTGAATATCATCAAATTCGACCAAGCGATTTTAAATTCTTTCCAGACTGGGCATGCATTTCTCACCAAGAAACTTATGTCGTCGTCGATTGCTTCTACCTAAAGATGCAAGTCATTAGGCAGCTCCACCTGCTTTCTGACAACCTTGATCTTTAGTGTTGTTTATATCAGGGAGCATTGTCTGTGTGGTTTATACTGTGGCATAAGCTATGTGCAGCGTAGCATAATGGGATATTGTCTACAATACGAATTACACTTCTCCCGATATTGTCGCATCATTGCCCGATCAAACTCGAATGTTTTGGATAGGTTCCGCCAACCTTACTAATTAATCAATGTGTGAAAACACAATGATGTGTGCTTGTCTGTGGAAAAAAATCTGCGTTTTATCCAGCGTTTAGTCCGCAATGGTTTTGATGCTGGAACCGGGAGTGACGATCATTGAACTGAAGACATTCCGATAGTAGCGGCTGTTCAAGATCAATGCGAGAGAGTGAAGATAACAGTGGGAGCTTTGTATCGCAATGGCCACGAGGTACAGATCTGCAAATAAATAAAGTGCTGCAATAAAACAAAAAAGGAAAAAATTGCAACTCCTGTGTTATTGTACACACATTCAGAAGGAGGAAGATCATCCATTATTCGGACATTCCTGACCAGACACAGGTCAATTATGCTCCTATTGATTCTTTAAAATTTCCTCGATAAGCCTTGGGACCGACCATTTAACTGCCATTTAGAGAGGATGGTTACTGCGTAGATGATGAACGGTACGGCGAGAGCGACTGTCGGTATTGCTGCCTAATTTAATTATTATAACTTATTCCTTTGCTGATTACCATGAAAATGAGCGAGTGAGTCAACTGCCGATGGAACAAACGAGAACGACGACTCATCGAACTTACCTGAGAAGCAATCATGGCATTATAGCCAATTTCAAATCTGTCATTTTCCAACCCCACATCTGTCTTTGTTAAAACCGTTGCAACGGCAATATGAGCACAAAAACAGCGTAGTGAACTTTTTAGAGAATAGAAAAATAAACCTGAGCGTTGAGGATCAGGAAGATGCGCAAGGAGCAAAATATAATGCAAGTTGCACCGAAGATGCCAACCGATACATATCAAAAAGTGGTCACAGTGGATTCATTTTGTTACCAGGGACATAAGCACCAAAAAGCTTCGCATCGGGAAAATTCTTAGAATGGACGTCTCGTAGAGGTAACAACGGCATTCATGAAAAAAAGAACTGCGCTCATTAATCAAATATGAAGGGCACCGTTGAATAGTTGTGTTCCAAGAATCCAAAGTAAAGCGGTATCAACGGGATATTCATTACGAAAATCATAGCGAGTTTAGCAAATCCGTAACTTCGCTGCAAACGTTGTCATGCAAATAGATCCGCAATGAAACATAACCCCCCCCCCTTCTTCACTTTTCAACAACAAATTTCATATTTTGGAACAATTAGCAAATTTCCGGATTGTGGTTATAAAGCCGCCCACACACTAGCGTGGCAATTAAGGTTTTGATAACGACGAGAGCAAAACAAGACAGTTTTGAGCAATACCAGGGAGCTTTGATCCAAACCGTCTCGTTTTCGCCGGTTTTGATCAAAGATGTCATGTGGTCAACGTCACCCTATCACACACCTTGCTCAATTTGCATGGGCTCCATTGCGACTGCTCAGTATGATGGCGATGAAAGAAGCAAGCAATTAGCGTTGTTCCTGTCTGAATCTGGAGCGCGACGTACCCGAACTGAAAGAGATGTCCCATATATTCATATCCAATGTTCGCACCACAATGAAATGCGGTGGGGCGCTCGTCCGACACAGCAATCCTGTGCAGCGATATCCTACTATGGGAAAGAGAGGCTCCGGTTGCCATAGAGCGCACGTGTAGATATCCATCGAGACAGCGAGAAACTTATTATCAAAAATTACGGCATTTACAACTTCTCTCTACCTGTAGAACAACAAGGAAGGATGTATAAGAACGGCTTTTTGATGGGGCGTGCCACAGAACATTGAAAGCCAGCAAAGATAGCACTATCGATGATGTACCTGTTAATATTTAGTGTTTAGAAACTTTAATTGGCTCAAATTTAACTTACTGTCGACTACAAACCATGTGTCGAGTAGAGTATGGGCATCGAGATCGATCATCGTAATGAAAATGACACACACAAAGGAATGCGGCGCCGACAGATGCTAGAGATTGTATGCGTTGAAAACCGTGGTAATATAGCGTGTGTAATTTTCTTTCTCCAGGCAAGTGTGAATAACAATGCATTTCTGGATTACAATTAGTGAGCATATGCCACATGATGCAGGGCAAAACGTTACACTCTGAATAAATTTCATCTGATTTATTATTTACCACACAAATAATGAGAATCATGCCCCAGACGCATTCCCCGGAAATATTTTCATTCATTTGACAATGCGGATTCGAAAGCTCATTGCGAAAAGTTTAGGTGCTCCTCATGGATGACAATTCTTATGCAGAGCATGCCAACATTTTATCCACACGCTTGAATGGCGTACATATTTCTGTCCGCAGTTCCGAATGAATGACAAAGTGCAGTCGAATCGTATCCACCTGCCTTTCATTTCCAGTAATTGGACTAATATGCGGAAGCTTCTCGACGAAAATACATAAGGTCATGTCGCTATTCGAACAGCGCATGGCCTTCTCCTAACGGGTAAGTCACGAGCTTCCCATTCTGTCGCATTGCGAAAGGCTGATTCCTGAACCAATTGCTAAGCATGCATCTCAACAATGCACTCTTCATCTTTGAAACTTCTCTCGCATCAATTTTTGCTGCATTTTACTGTCTTGAAGTCTACGTCATCTGCAAGGTAAAATTGCTTGAGAAATAAAAAACATTTGGCATTTGGAAATCGAATCGCCACCTCTTCGCTTCGTCCTTCTTCGCCCTTTTCGTTTATGGAGCGTTTTGGGTATTTAATTTATGGTTCCGGTCATATTTTACTGATTTCAGGACACACTTCAAGAGATCGCATCGACTATTTCGTATCGCATGCCTTTCACGCCCATGTTCACTGGATTCATCCGAGCACGCGGAGAGGACGCTTGGTTCAAGTTCATCTTCGCGTTGGGTTGTCCTCGTTTTCGACAAATTGCCGATAATTCATCTCAACCTACGTTATATCCTCGGCACAAGACTGTATGTGTGCGTTCCTGGCGCTGAACCGCTTCACGGCCGTCGCCTTCACTGAACGCTACAACAAGGTTGTCGAGTGTAACGTGATGCATAAAGACAAATGTCGTTGCTTCCATCTCCCCGTTGACTGTCCCTAAGAAAATACGAGATAGCGACGAATTATAAAGAACTTATCTTCATGGAACATTTCAGATTTGGCGTCTGCTTCTACCAATCGTTATGATCATCGTGGCTGTGGCTCCTCCACTTCCGATTTGGTTTCTCTTCGTCCAGAGGCTGGACCTCGTGGAGGTACCAATTTCTAGAAACGATTCCTTTAGAGGCACAGCGCTACATCCTCCGAAGACTGATGCCAACCATTCAGGCTACCCTCTCTGACGGAACTGTCGTCTTCACTCCACTACCGGCCATTGACGTCTTCCCGGAGGTAGTGCAGTCCTCACCAATCAATAATCCACTGTTCAACTTCAGAATTCACAAAAGTCGATTCAGATTAATCGCTCCCTTCGGATGGGTGCTATGATGGGAGGCGGCGCGCTGAGTAGCCTCATTCTCTACATTGCAACTGCATTCTTCCTGCGGTTCCGCAAGTCGCAGATCACATCATCGACTGGAGCGGTGGGTGAAAAAGAGAAGCAGGAGCATTTTTCGCCCTTCACATGCCACGGTCAATAATGTTATTCATGACAGACGACGGCCAGACCATCGTAGAGCAGTGAAGTAATAAACGATTGAAGAAAGATGCCGACCGTAACCTACTATACTACGGAATTACACTCTTTCTGTGCACCGGATCGTTTGCAGTCGTGGAAGTACACATTCACGATCACCTGTTCTTTCAACGGACTTTTACAGCTGTGGGTTGCTGCAAATGAATCGGCTGCCGACTATGTCACCGTCTACTACGCACTTCCTTGGCTTGTCGACATGAAAAGTGGGTCATCACCCAATTATCGATCTCGTAAATTATAAACTCTCCCAGGCCTTCCCTCCGCCATCCTGCTGTACATCTTCAGTTCGAATGTGCGGAAGCAGTGCAATCTGACGCTGAGGTACCAGTTGCTCTTGTCCGGCAGTAAAGTGATGCGGAGGCGACGCGCGAACTACTCCGCGATAAGCAGTATGATCTATCTTCAAGTGCAGAAGATAGATCATATCGTTGCTTACCGCTGAGTAGTTCGCGCGTCACCTCTGCTACACTTTAATACCGGACACTACAAGCTTCATGATATTGCTCTCTTCAGGATCTTCGTCGGAAGGAAATCCAGCACTATCAGTCCTGCGTCGTCGAGAATGCAAATGACATCTTTCCAAGTTTAGAAGTTTTGTCACTGTTCCATTTGGCGATAACAAATAGCAGGGAATGATATCAGGGACAATTTTCGAAGAGCCTGTTTCTCCTTTCGAGTATAAAATTTTCGGTTGAAGACGACTCTTCTGATATTTTTCCGAATAACACGACTATTGGCAGTTTTTTGGCAGTTTTTCGCAAATACTCATCCTAATGCATTCTACGTAATCCCGATCACGCGCTGCTCTGAAAATGCCCATTGCGCTACTTCCAAAGGGGGAATTGCCCCTTTGGAAGTAGCGCAATGACCGCCGACCTCAGCATGCACCGCAATAAAAAAAGTTGTTTACTGTAAATGAAACGGACATCCGATCTATGGTCATTACTTGCATTCCTTTGGTTATGGCCAATTGGTCGCAATCGGTGCAACTTTTTACCGGCTATCAAAAACGTGTCGTGCAACCTACCTAGTTGACAACAAAAATGGTAAAAGCGCAGCAATTAGTTATCGCTGAAGCGCATTGTGCTCCTTCGTCGCATCAGCCGTCCATCAAATGTACTGATGGTCACAGAAGCTGAGAGCCGTCTGCAAAGAAATGCTTGTTGTAAGGCCCAATTTGTCGCTCCGAAGCGGGGAAATGCAACGACAATTTCAGAGGCTTTACCTCTCAATGTTCCCTGTTACCTTAGTGCCCTGTACAGCGTGGCAGGCGACAACATGACGGAATAGTGCCGATTGCCGAAAATGAATATGGCTGCATTCGCGAGAGTCGACAGCGACAAGAGCATCTGTCCAAGGAACACCGCATACTGAAGGATGTTCATTTGTGTTAAAACAATCGATAACCGACCCTGCCCATCTCATTCGGACCGGTAAAGACGTCGACAAGAAACAGAACTATTGGGATGACCAGGAAACAGAAACCCGTCATCATCTGCAAAATCTCGCAAATTGAAACAAATAAATAAAAATAAAATGATCTATGTAATTGCCTGGGAAATCATGATAAGCGAATTGCGGTGTCGAGCTCGTTCTTTGCGTGATAGTAAAGTAGTGTGTACACTAAAAATGCTCCATTGTGATTTCCCCAACTGATTTTTGGTTTGACATTCGAATGATCGTGAGCATGTGGGCAGCGGATGCAAAGGCTACGGGTGCGTGCAACAAAAGATTGCCCATCAGAGCTGCGATGATAGCAGTGGCGTGGATCAGAAAATAAGGTTGTTTCATGATACTTTTGACATTCGCTTACATTGTACCCTTCTCGAGTGTACATTGCCCAGTTGCGCTGGTCGTCAATCCAGTTTTTGCCATTTGTCAGCTGAATATTATTTTGTTGTGGTGTCACTATTCTACCAAGACGTCCTATCCTCTAAAACCAAACTACCCCCAATTCTCTGTAAACCCTTTTTGGCGCAGATGAATTGTCTGGTTTTATTCGAGTTCTGCAAAAGTCGGACGTCTCTCTCTCACTTGTCGGCGGCCGAGGCCGGGAGCGGCTGTCTGGCTCTTTTGCCTCTCTCTCACTGTCGCTAATTTCCATTCGGCGCTCAATACACGGAAATTTTTGCGTAATTTTTGCCATCGTCTTGATTTGTCGTCTACTTTTTTCCCAGACCTTCAGTCTGTCTCCTTCTCTCCGCCCGACTCGTTGCTTCCTCCCTTCCTCTCTTCAGACTGGATCTAAGGTGAGTCTCTCCTCTAGCTACCTCGTAGTCGTCGTCACCCCCCCATCCCGGTAGAGTATATCTCTGGATGCAATTGTTTATGTATTACAGGGTTATTATTGCCTGGAAGAATAAGACCATGCGAAAGATGTGAAACAATTGCCACTGAAGATTCAATGTAGTAAATCAACCAACTGTGGAATACATCAACCAACTGTGGAATAACTTGCTTGGAAGAATGAATTACGGAAATCTTCTGGTGTGCCGAATGCGAGGATAATTCTGTTCTGTTTTCTCCGAGAATAATGTGGGTTGTTTTTTGTTCCGTTTGACTTTTCCGCCCGCTCACTCTCGAAGCTAACCCATTGGAAGAGTATTTCGAGCGAGCGCAGCGAGCGAATCACTAGCTAAGCTAACCCTTTGGAGGTGTATTTCGAGCGAGCACAGCGAGCGAGTTGCTAGCGAAGCTAACACTTTGGAGGCGTATTTTAGCGCGGAGCGAGCGAGTCACTAGCGGAGCTAACCCATTTGGAGGTGTATTTCGAGC
>JACMIG010000225.1:0-15038 GCA_014805385.1 Levipalatum texanum
ACCCGCAAAATTTGTCCCCCAACAAATACTACCCCCCCCCTAAATAACAAAAAAAGGTGGTTCGGGTCCACACCCCCCCCCCCCCCCACCTCTCCTCTCTACTCCCCCCTCTCACCTCCATCTCCGTCAGCTTCTGTCGCGTCTGCTCGGCAATACCATCGGGCAGCTGCGAAACCAGCGACTTCAGCCTGAAATTGGAAATAGTAGGGCGTTTTGAAAATAAATGCAAATAGGTCCATTCCATGTGCCATGAAAATAATATAATTCTAGGCAATAAAATTTTGCGATAATACTAACACTTCTGACAATAAGCACATACCTATCAGTAAACGGAATGTCCTCCGGGAGATACAGTGCTCGCGATAGCAACATGAGGGATGGTGGGACCTGTAAAGAAGGTTAGTCGCAATTGCACGGGACCACTTCGTAGACCAGGAGGTTTCAAATCGCAGCATTTGAATTAAGGAACTGTACTACAATCTTTGATAATTTTGAATGGGTTGCGAACAAGAAAAAAAACAACAAACCTTGTCACTCAGCGACAGCTCCAGCCACTGGTTGAGCTGCAATTGGACGGTATTCAGGTCAGTCCGCGATAATCAATCGGATATTTCAGCTCGAGATTTCGATAGCCGCAGAAAAAACCGAAGCAGTGCATAAAACTGATTTTTGCTTCAACCCATGAAACTTGGGTGAATTGTGCCACCATCACTTTGACGCTGTAGAGTGTTCTCCCAGTATACGATACCTGATCCTTGAGGCGGGCCTCGCTGACTCCGATGGCCCTCATTCCACGTGCCCTGCATGCTTGTTGCAGATCGAGCGTCGTCAGCGCGTCCACGCCGCCCTCCGCTGCGATTTGCTGCAGAAAATCTTTGATCTACGAAACCAGGTAAATCCTCGTTTCAGTGAATGCTTTTGCAAATGAAATGCAACTAGTAGGGAATAAATTCCAATTATGTCCTGCGAAGGCAATAAATTACATTCTACAGATTACATACACATGGGAAGTGTCCATTTTAGCGTTTTGCCTTCCGCAGCGATCTGCTGCAGAAATCATTTGATCCAAAGGTAACCCGGTGAATTCATGTTTCAATGAAATCATTTCTAAATTAAATGCACTTGAGCAGCAATCGTGAAGGTGCACTTATCCTCTAACATTGAAAGTCTTTTTGATGCAGGAAGTCATTCATCTAGCGAACAAGGTGAATTCTCGTTTCAGAGAATACATTTCCAAACGTATGGTGACTAGTAGGCAATAAATCTCACGTTAAGTCGTGTGAAGACAATAAATAATATTCTATAATTTTGAGAAGTCAACACCCAACGGAAAGCGTTCATTTTCAGTTTTTTGCCCTCCGCAGCGATTTATTGCAGGAATTATTGATCCAGTGTAACCCGGCGAATGGTCGTTTCAACGAACCCATTTCTAGATTAGTGTCTAGACACTACCGGTAACTGTTTATACAAATTTAGCCACTAATTGAAAGTGCTTCAGGCAATTTCCCTCCTTTTTAAATTTGTACTTTGCAAAAACGCCATGCCGTACCTTATCGTCGGCCTTGAGCTCGCGCAGCTTCATGTTGAGCTGGAAGCGCAGGATTTCAGGGCTGCCGATGGACTGAAAGGTTTAGTTCTGCATTTCAGTATCGCTTGAAACACAAATTTTGCGGGGTTAACATGTAAAGAAACGGGGGATGGGAAGAAAGTACATTGACTCCAATAAGTCGGCAGAGTGCGCGGAGTTGCGACATCGACAAGTTGTCCAGCGTCAGTTCGTCCTGAAATATGAGAGCGATTAACAATTCGCCCATGATGATCCAGGTGGTTTCTAACTCGTATTGTCACATAAATTCAAATTCAGCATCAGAACCATTAATTAAAAGCCCCCTTCATTCCATATGAACCCACTATTAAATAAAGCATGTAACGAAAATCGACATGCTGGACTCCATTTGGTGTTTCTAACTGATTGTGAAATATCTCGATACATCGTACAAGCCAACAAAATACAGACCTCGAAAAGCTTGACGAACTTGAGGAGATCGGCGTTGGAGACGTAGCCTCCTTCGTGGCGGGCCTGAATGTCGGGGAATGAAGTGGTTAGATTTGTGCCCTGGTGACCGATCAATAAAGCAAGCAACTATTCCAAGTTTCTGAGATCAAATACCAAAGTTCAAACCTTCTTGATGAAGCGGGCGAATTCGAGCGACTTGCTGCCCTCGTTGTCCTTCTCCTTGCTCTCCTTCTTCCTCTCCAACGCAATCTCTTCGATCGTGTCCTGAACGGAATCATAAATAATTTTATCCTCCGGAAGATACCTCCGTGCATTCATGTTTCAATGGCACCATTAATCATGCACAAAATTCTGACATAGATGTGGTATCGCATGGCATTTTTAAAGAATCAAATTGATTCAATCAATCAAGAAGGTAACCTGCAGGAACTTGGCCATCTCCACCTTGACCTTGACCTGGCGACGAATCTTCTCTTCCTGCAGAGAAATCCATTAAAAATCGAATATTCGAGGACAACTTTTCGAATCTCGCAAAAAAATAAAATGCATAGTTCTCATGTTGGCGTTAGTAGACTTCGCAAGTATCTCGAGATTACTATATTTACTGAGAACTAAACAGAGTAAAGTATATCAATACCTCCTTATCGGGCGTCTGGAAAGTGCTCGGGAGCATGCCAGGGAAGAGCTTGATGAAGATCGGCAGTGCTAACTCCATGAAGGGAACGATGATGAAGATGGAGAAGGGAACCATGCGGAAGAGATCCGAAACCGTACGCACCTACAATAAATAATATTTAAAATTAGTGGCATACAACAATCCCAATTTCCTATCCGCCTAATGTCCTAGCAAGTAAATTCGCAATGGTGACACCGCGAAAAAAAGGAACCCGCAGCTTTCACGTCTCACCGGCAAAAGTTCTGCTGGCAATATACGCTGTTTCAATCGGTTCATTTCACTCGATGTTTATCAAACCATATCGTGAACATTGTTCGCATGATTGGGGACTCCTCCAGAGTAAACTAGCCCCTTCGTAAGGAATTCCTCGCGTACCATTTGCTGTCGCTCCCTGCGTGTCAGAGTCTTGCCGCGGACAATCTTCCACAGGTACTTGGCAGACAGCTTCGTCTCAAGGGCCAGCAGCCTGTAATGAATTTTTATCTTGAAATTTTCCGAAAGAAATATGGCTTTACGATCAGCGTGCAATAATAATCCTATTATTAGTCGTATTTAATTACGGCTATCTGTAATGTTTTCGATGTGGTGACGTTGGTGTAACTTCTAGCTCGATAATGCGTGGGATGGCAAGATCAAAAAGGAAATAATATTCGCTCCAACCTGAATCCGTGATAGTAGTGCTTGAGCTCGTGGACGACCTTCTGCATCAGCGAAGGCTTCACGGCGTGGTCTTGACGCGGAACCTTCAGGGAAATTGATCAAAAATATTCGCTGGTCAATGTTGTGAAGCCAAGACTATCGACAAATTTTTCATTCAATGTTTAATATTTTTCCGTGTGCCTCAAAATCGCATAGAATGGCGAAAGGAGAATATAAAATGTCGCACCAATTTTAGCTTCTTGCTCTCCTCGTCTTGCTGGACTTTTAGCTCCTCCTTCAGCATTCGCAGCGTTGATTCCACCTGAACAGAACAATTTAATTTTAAATATCGATAATTTTTATATGTCATACAAAATCCGCTTACCTTGCTGTCCCGATCATTCCCGGCGTATCGGACGGCAACCAGGACGAGTTCGTCATTCCTTCAAACACCAGGAGTAAATACGTTTCACAATAATTTTATAGGCAGCGGAAGTAGACTAATGTCGATACATATGAGGTACGTAAGGACAGGGCAAATTTTTTTTATATATCGCAGGGACTGTTCCCTAGAGCCCAGGGAATTTCATGTCGCTTCAAAATATTTGCTCATCAATTCCTCGCTCGTGCATCCCGTCTGGTCAGTCGCTCTCTTATTCCGCCCCCGAGGCTCTCCGCAAACACGTTCAACAAAAAACGCCCGGGATAGCAACAATACGTTTCTCCCTGTCCAATCTTGGCACGTTGCCAAAAATTAAAATACCAACCTCTTTCTGAATAGTCCGCTTCCGCCGAATGACGATGATGCATGCGTACCGAGTCCCGTGCGCACCACCAGACTCCTGCAGGGGGAGGGATTGTTGACAGCCCTTTCCCGTGGACTCCTTTCAAACCACGTGGTCCCTCGTTGCAAGGGCAACATAATAGGAATTGAGAATTACCACCTGTGATATCTTGACTGTAACGAAGCTAAAAAGAAAAAATTAAAATCATCGTCTTCAGACCGCTCTTAATTCCAAAATAATACGCGAGAGCCTCCCCTTCATAGAACGCACTCGGCGCAGTGACGTAACTCTCTCCCTCCCTCCACTGTTCAATGATCAGCCCCGGGCCGAGTGTAACAGCGCGCAGCTTCTTGCCATCGTTAATAATATTATTCGGAACAGTCTTTGATTTTCCTTCCGAATATCGAACCCCCTTCGACTATGACAACAGGCAGGCTGCCAATTTTTAAAATAAAATACATAAATACTTACCCGTGTCCACGCGAGACGGCGCTGAGTGCACGGATGGCCGCGTAGTTGAGGCGCGCCTGGAAATATCACGATTATTTACTTTGAAACTTTAAATATCCGCCCAACTCTTAAAACAAAGATACCCCGACTGACAACAAGCACTTGAAGCGCAATAAAACCGGGATAAAATAAGCTATTTTTCAAGTTTAAAAATAAGCGTACCTGTCGCAAGAGCATGGCTTGATCGTTGGGGGGAGACGATTTAAATTTACGGTGGCTGATCCCAGCCGGGTTGGTCGACGAATCGGCGCTTCTGCTTTTCTCCCGTCGTCGTTGTTGTCGGCGCCTCTGAAGGCGATCGCGATCAAAAACAGGAACGGGTGGGGGGAGAATGGACGAGAACGAGATGGGGTGATAACCAGGTAAGAGAGAGGCCAAAGTTTCGCAACGACAACCGCGCCGAGGGGGGCTAAGGGGTCAGCCACTCTCGCCAACCACGAAATTCCCTGTGGAAGAGAGAGTGGAGGACGGAGAGAGCGAGAGGAGCGGTGGGGCGCGCCGAGTTGGCTGGAGCGCGCCTATGGCTGAACTGCCTATGAACTCGGCCTAACGTAAGATACTGTTGCACAGTCGTTGGATAAATGACTTGTAAATTGACAAATTACTTTAGAAACTATCTCGATCTTCCAATTAACTGGCATAGCTTGATCTAAATTCGAACATTCGAGAGAAGGAACAGTTGTTCGCAGCTGCTGGCGAGACCACTCCAGCATCGAGGGATACTGAAAGATACTGCCCTTCGAGTAGTGCAAACTCGGTGTTCACTTTAAGAGTACACAGGGAAAGTTTTATTCAGCAATATTTACACCGAATATTTAGCAGTAACCCGGGGATATACATTTCACACATCATCTAGTACAACAAAATTTCTCCCTCACCGTGAAAATACAGACAAAAAACGAGCGTGATAAATATTATGGAAGGTCAGGATAATTAATACGGTTGAAGTTGTGCAGTAAACATCGGTGCACGATAACTATGGTTATCTACAGTAATTACCTCACGATAGTGTTCGCCACACAACTCCATTAAAATTGGCGGGAATTTTTTGAGAGCGTTAGGAGAGAGAGGTAGGACGACTCGAGATACCGTTTACTTCTTCTTCAGCCACTTTGGCGCGGCGCCAGAGCCTGAGCCGCCAGGGAGATTCCTGAAAGATAATTTATTGTCGACGAGATAAGGGGGGAGGGGATCGCACCTCCTGTGCGTCTGGGGCGAAGTATCCGAGGTGCGCTTCGTTCCTCCCTGCGACGGGCCGACAACCTGCAGGAGCACTCTTTGAAGAAAAAGCACAATCGATATTGCGGTTAGCGTGGTATAGTAAAGTCGCAAAATATTTGTGTCAGTAATAGCCTTACAACCTATTCAACCCCTATTGGAATTTAATTGAAAGCCAGTCGCCGAAACACAGATCGGCCAGGTTGATTAATATTCCAGATTAAAATTCTTGCTCACCGTGTTCTCCGCCGCGACGAGGGGGTTGTACGGCGTGTAGACACTGTTGGCGGAGAGCCTACAAGGATTCGCATCTAACGAACCCAGGTCTATTGTCTACTCTATCACTTCAGAGAACGTATCGTAGTTCTTCTCGTGGGTTTCAGGGAATTTGTGATAGCTTGAGTTTTCGGAATTTTTCGAATGCACGTTTAAAGTCTTCGTCCAAATACAAACACAGCGAAGGCAGTATTACGGCCTACATTAATTGATATTCTACTTTTCTGTCTCTCTCGGCTCCCCTTATCTCTCTTTCCCTCTTACCAATGCCGACTGATCTCGTCTGCCTCCTCCACGGTGACGCGGCGAACGGCGGCGCCATCGCGCAGAAGGGACTCATCTGGAAATAGAAAGGTCCTTTTCTTCCACCTCCCTAACCCCTACCCCTACTCACCTTTGACATCCGCCTGCACGCGCAGGATTACGGTACTCGTGGGCGTGAGCTCGAGATCCACGAGCGTCTTCTGTTCGCCCTGCAAAAATTGTTATCTCGATGTGAAACACTGCTATTTAGCGTCGCAGCGAAATGACAATAACGATAATTGAGGGAGAACGTTAATGATGTTTTTGGTAATTCGATAATTGACCCCAAATCTCACAAACCTTCTTGATGGGCTGATTGACAAAAGCGAGCGAGAATCCGACGCCGTCGCGGAGGATCGACGCCACGAAGTCGTGCACGAGTGAGGCTGCAATAATTTTTTTTTAATTCTTTAGCGGGTAAGCGAGACCTATCGGAGCAATGCCCAAAACATAACGATTAATTAAAATCTCCAACACGAAATCACGTGGATGGGTGATCAGGTGATCCTGGGCCTCATTTTTCGGTTTCGCAGAAGTCTGCTACGATTTTTCGATCTCTGAGTCATGAGAGATAGGCTAGTGGTCCAGTAGTGGATAACGCGTTCCCCCGTTACTACATCCCAGCTCTCACCTTGATCATGGGGCAGGAAGGCGGCCTGGATGAAGAGGTCCTGTGACAGCTGCAGGCGCACCATCACATGGCTACAAGTTGGATAAATACTTATGCCCAAACGACGTTCGTTACATCGATAGATGACACACCACGCTCATCTAATACGATTTCGTGAAACATAGATTCACGTGGGTGGGCAATTCCAATACTAAAATTCCAAACGTATTTTGATTCGTATTCTGTAAGCACTGCGTCTTTCACACTGACACAACCCATCCTCCTAATCGATAGGTCGCCTTTCATAGGTGTACCGTCACGTAAATACTAGGTGAATTAAAATATAGCCAGAGCCGGAGCTGCATCATCGTTACATGATTCCCCACTGTCTTCTAATTCGATTCTGTGAAACGTAACTTCACATGATTCGAATTTTCCATTATAACACACTTCCAAGCTCGTTTTGATTCGCATCCCCTACGCACTGCATCTTACGCGGACGCAAACCATCCTTATTTACGGCCCTATCTTTCATAGGAACACAATCAATTACGCCGCATGGTGGTCGATGAAACACCCGGAATGCGATTCCCATTGTTACATGATTCCCCACGATCTTCTAATACGATGTCGTGAAACGCAGGTTCACGTGGTCAGCGTAACGCACAGCGCTTTCCATTTTCAAAATTTCAAACGCGTTCTGATTCGCATGCCGTTGCACGGCGTTTTTTTACACGAACATAAGCCCTCCTACGGGACGTCTTTAATAGGTGCACCAACAAGTGGCAGACAAGGTGGTTTATGAAATACCAGGCGGACCCCACCGCCTTCGGCGGTGGGCTCCGTCAGCCGGTGGGTTTCGTTACTCGCAGACATACATCGCCTTTTACATAGTAGTAGATTGGAATCTTCTATTGATAAGACTTGACATCAATAGATGATTCCCCGCACCTAATATGATTCCGTGAAACGTTCACTTGGTTGATTTTCAATTTTTATACAAGTTCAAAAGCGTTTTGCCCCGCATTCTGAAGTGTTTTTTTCAGATAGTCCTTCCAAATATAATGCACGGTCAGAAATCATCGCACTCACGGGTACGCCTTGATCTTGTTCTTCCGATTGATCTCGTTGATGTGCGACTGCGGAAGGAAGGCACGCTGCGTCTGCGACCGACTGCAAAAATCTTACTTTAAATTTCCCGCATTTTCATTTCAAATTCAATAATAACCCACACGTTCTCCCTCCGATCCCTCTGAATGCTCTTGAGGTCGTCGACGGTGAGTTCGAAAAATTCCGTGCCCAGCTCTGCCTCCTGCGCGGGATCCTGAATAGAGGTCCATCTAATTACGAAAGGGAAAATAACAGATCCAGGGTGGAATTCGTAGAAATGCGGAACGGAAAAAGAAATAAATAAAATAGACTGCTACCTGCACTTCAGACGGCTGTGCCCGAGAAAAGATTACTGCCTGACGATCGCACTCGTGGGATGGCTCCTGTAAAAATAATCGTAGCCGTTGAGATAATCATCGTCACATTCTAATCCTTCTGTTTTTATAACATTTTCGTAGTGTGGGAGGACCGAATATGATCAAAGTACGAACCAGGCACATTATCTCTTTGCCTTCAATACAATTCTGTATTTCGAATAGTATACACTGATTCGACGAGGTTTCACACAATGAAGTGGGCGGGGTTAACCCCATGCTACTGCGTTTACCCTCCCACTCACCGGACTTATGCTCCTCGATCTCGAGCGCTGTGTCCTGGAGGTGATGACATCAGCGACGGCGACGAGGGGAACGCGCCCCCGTTCAGCCACCGCCTCAACGAGCATCGACGAGGCGGCCGACGGGTGCGACAGCGAATCGTTGACCTACAGAGGTAAAATGAATCTATTTTTTTCGAGCGATAACAAAACAAGACTATGAGGAATCATCAAATACGAATCACCCAAGACTAATTAGAATCCGGAAACACAATTCGCCGGGATACCAGGAACATAGAATCCTGTTCACACCGGAAGAACAGAACACCTCCCCGCGCAAAGTAAAAATATCTTGTTCCGAAAAACGACTTACATTGGCAAGCAGCGCATTGAGGGCATCCAGACGCGGGTTGGCAACTTCCTGAAGATTGATACTTTTTTACGAACATTACATAACGGGTACTAATTACATGACAGCAATCTCGTGAAACAATTAATTCTTTTACGTGACGCCGTTCCACGTGGTTATATCGGTTCCTCCTCTTACCTGCATGGGATGCGGTGCGAACGAGTGACGATCAAAGGACCATCCGCTGTCAGAGGAGGAGGGCGCAGCCATGGGAGGCGGGGGCGGGGAGGGAAGCCGATCCGGGATGGGGGTACTGCAAGTACATCGACTCTGGGATAGGAAGTAGACACAGTAATCCGTCACAATTTTCGCATTTTTTTCTTACCCCATATCCGTAATTATTTCCCGATATTGGACGACAAATAAAAAAAAGTAGAGCGTACTCCGAGATCGTTTCTCCTCTAACGCGTGCCTCTTCTCTTTCCCTCTCCTCTGCTTCGAGTCGAGCTGCCTCCGCCGCTTGCAAGGCCACGATTTGCTGCAAGAAAGCACATTCCTAAAAACACTCAAGCGAAATCAAAAATAAAAGTGGTCGATGAACCATGTAACCACGTGAATTAATTTAGTAGACGACTCAATTATGGTTCAGCGAAGATAGCATTTTCGAATAGACATAACAATTGTTGGGGCACAGACAATAAATCGATAAATTCATTTCGCTCACCTTCTCCATCTCCGCCTCCCGCCGTGCCCTCTCTTCATTCTCGGCACGGGCCTTTTCGAATCGCGCCTCCATCGCAGCCTTGGAACTCGCCTCCTCCTTCAGGGCCGATTCGATTTCGCGCAGACGGGCCTCATCCAGTGGGATGCGCTGATATCTGCAGAGTAAACTCATTATTCTGACAATGTAATTAATTGGAAAAGATATTTCCAAGCGCACTTGAATTTACCATGAAACATGAAACCACTAGGAAATAAGTGGAAAATTTTTATGCCGTTTATGGACATGATGTAGAGCCGGCTTGTTTCCACTTTTTTATATTTTAGCTAACTGATTGTTGCCACAGGAAAATAAATTAGTAACGCAAATGCACATGTTTTGACCATCAAGAGGTGGTCTCCGAACATTTTCTCAATCCGCTATTTTTCTCTGGTGCGAGAGTCAAATTTATTATGAGTGCCCTTGAATTTACCACGAGGCGCCCCTCTGAGCAACATTAAAGCAGCGAGCGGAAGCAGCTCGTGATAAGTGAAAGGAGGGGCGGGGATGATGAATACCGCGCTTACTCAGCATGGGAGGAGGGAAAGGGAACGAGGACATTTATGCTCCCTCTCTTGCTTTCTCTCTTATGTTCTGTTTCAGTTGTTAGTGTTTGCAGATTCATCAGCTCCCACTTTGCTCATATAAATAATAAAGATGGCAATATTTGCAAAAATAATAATCAGACTAATTTTTCAGACAATGGATCCGGGAGCTGAGATACTGGAAATTGAACACAGGGAACAGACACCGAGCGATGAAGAGGTAACCAAAGCCCTCCCTAGAGCATTTTATCCGGCAAATCAAAACAGCGGTCTGACAAAATGTTATAGGTTCAAAGCCCGGATAAATCTGAACAGTACGATGTGCTGATAGCCGAGGTTTGGATGTTGCCCGCGATAAAAAGAAGGCGAATACAATTTTCAGGAACTGCTCACTCGCCTCGAGCGCCACTTTGTCTACATTGGGCGTCTATCAAGCATTGCTGTTTTCGCCCCGAGTCGCGGACGGTGCGACTAGCGGCATTCAGCAAATGCGTGTTCATGAGAAAAAATACCCCCATTCGTACTTGTCCCGCACGCATAATGTACGCGCTACCTCTAAACCTATATTTTCCCCATACCACACATCCAAATCTTCCCTTTCTCTCAACAAAATTCTACTTGTTTCCATAATACTATACATATTAATAAACATTTGAGGCAACATCTATGATCTGGGAAGGAAAACAAGGCTATGTAGTTGTAGAGAACTTCTATGAGAGCGTACATGAACGCAAGATTATCCACCACTATTCGATGATTTGACTTGTATCGTGCGACTCTCAAAATCACCTGATCAGTATCCGTCCACCGGGTGCCACTCCTATGGATTGCAGTGTGCGGGCGCGCAGCTCGGCCTCCCCCCGATACTGGAAAAGCGGAAAATAGTTAAATAGCGGTCAATAAATTAATAACTATAAATAATAAATAAATAATAAAAACCTGTCGATTCATGTAGCTGCACGAGGGTGTGCCATCGTCACTCGTCCCGGTGAGGTCGATGCCGGCAGAGCTGAAAGGCAAACAGTGACTGAATTCTGTTAGTGTATTTCTAGGGACAAAATAGATATGAAGAATAGTTCACTTTGGATAGCGTTACACACCCTACGGGCCCCGGATAGTTTCCAGTTCTAGGATAGCTTATTCACTGCTTACCTCCCAACACGATCGACGAGTGTCCACAGCGAATCATCTGTGCTGCAGTTGACCTGATGGCGCGCTTCCGGAAGCTGAAGGGGAAGGCTAATGAAATGTATAAAAAAAATGGTCGTCCGGAGGAGCTTCCCCAGATATAAGACCGGGGTATAAAATGTATCAATGCTAAATACCTGTAGAGCAACAGTAACTGGTCCGGCGCCGACGCTGCCACCCTCAACGGGCGTTAATTCAAGAGTAGCGTTGTTGGATAGACCTGCAACACGGGGATACGATATAGTATTAATTATTAATAACTTAATAAAAACAGACCCACCGGTTAGTCGCATCGGCAGCGCCAGATCGAGGACTTTCTTCTGCGAACGCAGCTCATGGGAGGAGGCCTCGTAACCGGCGGCCATGCAGGCATCTTCGAGAACCTGCATGGGGAGATCGAAATTAATTGTTCGACTATTATTATTTAGGACTCAGGAAACAGTGATGAATCAATTATAGGAAAACAAACCTTTCGAAGAAGCGTCGAGGCCGTAACCTTGACTGGGCACCGGCGGGCATTTGGCACCATGACAAACACGGTAGTCAACGACATCGCTGACTCCCTTAAAACGGATGATAGATCTTCAGAAAAGCTACGAGATAGTTGCTCAAGTTCATTCATTCAGTGATGACGCGCCACTGCAGAAGAATAAATCGCAAAATTGGTATAGAGCGGGCGCGGAAATTAGAGGCGGAAGTTCGTAAAGATGGACTAGATGGTCACGACCAACCCAAGATAAATAGACAAATTGCTATTTTAGCAGAATAATGCGAAGAATCGTTGCAATTGCAAAATTCAAAATCACCCTTCGACAGCTCATTTTCACATCTTACAGTGCTGGACAAATCGCAAACTGAGTGCGAGAGACAAGGCTTCACGAGAGGGTGCAGACGTGCAGAGTATGTAAATGGAAAACAAGTAAAGCAAACTATTCGAGTTCTTCTTGTTTTGAAATAAAATTTAGGATGCAACACACTCGATGTCGAACATTGCAAGAATCACACACATGCCAGGAACGAATGTTTTCTCCATGCTCAAAAATTCCCCAGAGACGTTGCACAACAGACGCACAATTGTGCCCATCAAATTTGGCCCGTCACGTTCGATGCCATATTTCTTCCTCACAAAGAACGAGTGGACCATCTGCGCCGCATGGCATAGGGAGGTCTCCTCCTCCTCATCCTCCTTCGCTCCTCTCTCTCCTCCTCGGAGGGAAGGAGTCCCCTCCCCTTTCCCGCCCTGCTCCCTCTGTCCACTCTCATTTGAGGCCCCCTCCTAGTGGTCAAAGGAGGCAAGTAGTGCCAGGCCAGAGAATTGATCCTTCTTCTCCTCCCCACGCCGTCTACTTCGCAGGGAGTTTTCTTGAAAAACAAATACCGTTAATATTTTATTGTATTTTTTTTCGGGAGGATCATTATCGCGAAGTTGAAGTGTATTAATTGATTGTTTAACACCGCCGCGTGTTGATGATATTGAAGTTTCGATTTCATCTCCCCAAATCCCGCTCGGGTGAAACTCATTCAATGCTCATCAGTGAGTCAACACTGGAATGTTGCATGCATGTATGTGCACTGGACTTTATTGGGCTTTGATGCTACTATTTCTTGAAATAATGCAGCAAATATTGTATTGCTTTTGGGATAGACAATTGTCCCGAGAATGAATAATGTTCATTTGTTGTGTGTATAACACCAAAAGCCCACGTTAAATTGAAATTCTATTCAATCTCCCCTATTCCCGCTCGTCTGAAACTCATGCTCATCGCTGTGGAATGTTGCGTGCTTTTATGAGAGATAGCATTTACGGCTGGCACATGGCCCTGTCTTCTCTGCACTCTCTCTGTTAGCCTCTACTCTCGCCTCGGCTGTCCATCAGCTGGCTGGCCGATGTTGCGTTCACTGATAGGAGTTGTACTGATAGACAGCGAGAGAGTGCCAAGAGACGATAGATGCAGGCAGTTGGAGAAAAGTCAAAGTACGCGGAGGTCGCAGTCTCTTCTGTTAGAGAGCACGGAAGATGAAGAGTGCACAGACGACAGACAGTCCCGATTCGAATAAGAATCCATCTGTAGTCTAGCTCGGCGTTTAGTTCAGGCCGACGTGTCCCGGAGAGAAATAGTATTAAGAGAAGCAGCAAACTCTGCCCAGGTCCGTATAATAGTCCGAGAAAGTGGTGTAGGAAACGTCGTCGCACCAGAATAACGGGGCGACGTTTACTACACCAACTATATTATTTCGTTCTACTCCATTAATTGAGTGTCTTGCTCCCCCTGCGCCTCTCCTTCCACCAGCTCTCTCTCTCTCTTCCATCATGTCTGCCCAATTTTCCGTAAACAGAAAGCGCGTTCGTCTCGCCGCGTGACGCTTCCCCACCCTTCTAGGGATTCGCGAAAGAAAGGGAGGAGGGGTAGGGAGGGGATAGAAGCACGCGGAGGGAATCCAGAATACTCCACCTCCTGCTTCTAGAGGAACGCGCTGGATTCTTCCTCGACTTTTCTCTTCTTCCTTTTTTCTCCGATTAGATTTCAGTTGCTTTTCCACACGGCGAAGTCAGATGAATTCATGCCGGACTGTTGTCCTTCTTTTCCCGTAACCAGTCTGGGAATATGTTTCAATGTCTGTCGAAATGTCGTGCAACACGGTCACTAAGATTTTTTTGCATAATAAAACTTTTAGAATTTTAAACTACCAACTTTTATGATGAGCAAAGGAGTCGTGAAAGAGGATTCTCTGAATCTTTGGCTTCTTCTTCAGTTTGCACTCATTTGATGTCTTAAGGGGTCCGTGAGCTCCATCACGAGTTCCCTTCCCTATTCCTTCGAAGTCGAATCTCCGGCTGAGTTTCACTCGATGTAGAAATGCGGTGTATTTTGTTCCCTTGCAATTTGTGAACCTAACCCAATTCAATAGTTGAAAGAATCCCCACCTTTGATGTCTAGCATTCCTTCCGGAGCTGCTTTGCCATGTTAACCACTGCGACATTCTCGGTAAGACATCACGCTTCCCTCGCTGTCTCCTTCCAGACTTCCGTTATTTAGCGATCGCTTAAACTTGCGCTGTTTAGCGACAGCCTACGCTTCCTATTCCCCGGAATTCCTCCTATCTGCACGTGGGCCGGGGCGCACTTTGCCTCCTCACTCCTCCGGAAGCTTCTCCTTCTTCTCTCTGCCACTCTGCTCCTCTCCTCGATCCCCGTGCTCTCTCGCTGTCTCTAACATCGGTCCCTCTGTCTTAGCCTCAGTTTCTCGCTCTGTGATGTCAGCTATTTACCCGCAGCTGTTCCGCCGTCCTCCTTGATAAACATCACGAGAATGAGCACCCGGTGGGCGGAGGAGGGTCAGGATGGGGTAGAGGAGAGGAGGATGGAGGGGAGGAGGAGGAGGGAGGAGGAGAGGAGGAAAGCAAAAGAAGACCATCACAGTTAAAGGAGTACAAGAAGCTGCAGAAAGCCAGAATT
>JACMIG010000226.1:0-38953 GCA_014805385.1 Levipalatum texanum
CTTTTTGTTACTATAATTATTGTTTGCGAAAATAGTACAGAATGCAAACAAAGCCGAAGCCGAGAAACCACTTTCAACTTCCAAGTGCCACCCCCTACATAGGGACCGCAGACCGCGTTCAAACTTCTGACAAACTTACAGTATGCGGACATGGCACCTAAAGCGAATCGGAAACTGAACTGCGTGTTTGGCATATGTTTTTGAATGATTGCTTATCCGTTCAAACGACAAGTAGTCAATTTTACATTTTCCAGTACTACTTTATACGCACACTTCATCACTTGATTTTGTCAATGGCGGTGCAAACAGTGAAGAAAGTGGGAGGATGGCTCAGTTGTCGGCTCCTGCCGTCTTCTCATTCTTGGCCTTGTCCATGAACTTCTTGGCAGCTTCGTACATATGCCACATAATGGGCGTCTCCATCTGCTTCCTCTTCTTCACTTCGTCTTTGCCCGCTTTCTGGGCGTGTTTACTGAAGGAGAGCTGCCAGTGGAGATAGGGAAGGGATACTTGTAGAGGCGGATGGGCATGTAGATGGAGGCTACGAAGCCACACAACAGAACCGCCACGATGATGTTGAAGCCGTCGTGGTGCTAGTATGGCAAAAGAGAATGATGATCTATTAGTGCCTTACCCAGTTAGTTGGCTCGTTCTCATTGGCGAAGCGCTTGGAATCCATAACACCGTAGGTACTAGACTGACTTCCGAATAGGAGAGTGATTAGAAATATGAGACAACAGTTCTGCATACTACTTATCCATCGCTTTCGGTGACACTAGTATCCCCTATTTCCAATTGATCATGTAAAAACTTCCTTTTTTGATGATTTAGACATTGATCTACCTGGTGGTGGACTGCTAAATGATAAAATGATAAGTTATAACAAAGCCAATGGAGTTTAGTACACCAACTTGACATTTACGCTAGTCCCTTTCAACTCTATTAGATTCTACTGGAAACACTGGTGGAAAGGGAAACGATAATTTATCAATCTGTTTATTCACGCGAAGAATCGCCATTTTTAAGCCTTGTGGATATAGTCCTGACAATAACAATATTTATGCCGTGTTTAACCGCCTGGACTTGCCGGTAATATGTTCGACCTAGCTCAAGAATATCGACCGAGTACGGTGGATGTGTGAGAGAGAGGGTGGGGCAGCATGTCCTAGGAAGTATGCCCCGCCCCCAAGAGCGCACGATGCTTGATTTTTTTGGTTTCCTATCCGCTATTTTACTTGCAAACGTTACGTTTTCATTGGATATTTCTAATTAGTTACCATGTGTTCTCGCTCTACGAATACTTGCCATTACGGGGACTCTTAAGGAACAACATGAGCAACGATCGGAAGAGAGACGTCGGTGATAATGACAGTCAAGGTACATCCTCGACGTCAAACATGGTAATTCTTTCACGCTGTTTAAAGTTCATATCACGTTATAACTATGTGCCCCGTCATGCCACGATTCGAATACCGTGATTACAGAAGAAAGAACTGTCGGCTGCTCGATCGCGAATCGAAGAATTGGAGGACAAGAACGAGATTCTTCGGTGCGATCTCACTCGTGCTAATAGCCAACTTGAGGAGGTTAGTCATGTCAAAGCAATTGAGCTGCTTAGTTACGTACGAACATAATTTTTGTTTCATTTCCAGAAAGACGTCGAAGTTGCGCGTCTTCAAGATCGAAATAGGCAGCTCGCAGAAACCCTCAATCTGGTTGGTATTTGTCTCTTCTTTATGAACCCTAGTGCATAGTTGAACATATCTCCAAACTTACTCTACTTCTAACAATAAGGAGTGTAATATTGTAGGCTCATCGCAACGTCGAGGATTATCGCTTCCAGATGGAAAAAGTGAGTCAAATTCACGTTGAAGTATTGATTTCCCCGCAAAAAAATGGCCTCTTCAGATCCGGGAGGAATACCGCGCTTACCAGACCGAAATGGCTTCCCTTCGTGCCGAGCTCATAACTGCCGACGATTCCTCTCGTCAGGTTTTACACATGATGAGGCGGCACCGGAAGAGAACCGTCCCATGCGACCCTCCCGCTATCCCCTCCAAGATCGTCGCTATCAACGAATTCACCCAATTGTGAAATACCATGTCTGTTTTCTTTCTAATTTCGATTTCACATCCCTAAGATCCATTGTCGTTGCATTAGTGCTATCATTGTGCCAATTGTTGCAGTGGATTCAACGATTAAAAAGAAGAGGTTGCCATTGCCTTCTCAGGAAAGACCCAGTCGTAGTCTCGTATTCCAAACACCGCTCCTCTAGATCTTAGTGTTGCTTTCTTTGACATAAGTCATATTTTCTTTAGCCCGAGCCGTCCGTCCCTGCGCGGAAAAACTTTCCTAGGTTGTTGTATCGTTTTTGAGCATGCATAACCTGATACACATAGTACACCCTACTCACTGCGTGTAATCTTTCAAGCATTCATCCTGATTCTCGTTGCTTTGTGATGCTATCTTTAGCTCCCCCTCGGTGCGAGACAATTCCCATTATATTTCAATTTTTGTGTATATATCTCATTCCTTGTAAACCAGCCTCGTCTAATCATGTTCTATTTTATTGCCTACCCATCACTATTCAACAATGTGCAACAATGAAAACGTAACAAAACAAAAAAGAAACAATAGGTGAAATGACAGCAGATGCAATCTACTTCTTACCCTTCTTCTTGTTGAAGTGGAGATTTCTAGTGGAGAGGAGCTTACGAGCCTGTAACACAGTTCGTTAGTCGATGATTTATGCACTCGGATGCTACCTTTTTCTTGACCTCGTCCATCTGGCCCACACTTAGCTCCACAGTCTCCATGGCTTCTTTCGTTTTCTTCGTATCCACTGCTCGAGCAAGCTCGGGGTTGAGATACTTTGTTTTCTGATTGCAGGCATTATGGCATGATAGGAAAGGGTGGATACGGGGTCGCTGGCTCTATCGACATCGGGGAGGGGCTGGGCGAGGAGGCCCGCGAGCTGCTTTGCCAGTCGGCGTTCCTTCGCCTCCAGAGACGCCATCTCTTCGTAGGTCCCCGCTGCTTCCGCATCCCTGAGCATCCCTTCACTATGATAGAAGAAGGGAAAGTACCTGTGGTCGAGTTCCAGTTCCATTTCCTTGGCCGCCTTCTCGAACCACGATTCCCTCGAGGCCTTCTACAACAGGCCCATTCCTCCACCATTTCTTCCAATGCCCGAACCTTCCTCAGTTGGTGTTCAGCGGTGTCCAGATCCGATGCCAGTTTCACCTGCTGCTTCAGAACCCGAAAGAGGGGCTCGCAGTCGATGGGGAACACGGGAAGGTCCGTCTCTGCTCATTCCCTCGTCACCTCCACACGAATGGGGTACCTCGATTGAGGTTGGAGCAGATTCTCCTGTAGAAGCCGGCCTCCGATGGGTCGACGAGTAGGATGGAGAGGCCCCGACGGGATGCCCGGGCGGTGCGGCCACTTCGATGGATGTACAGCTGAGTGGAGAGTGAGGAGGGAGGGGAGGACTAGAGACCTCCGCTGTTTTCGGCACTTGGTAATGGAAGACGTGGTCGATGCCCTTGATGTCGAGACCTCGAGCAGCGACGTCCGTGGCCAGGAGGACGCTGTCTTCCCGCTCTGTTCACTTCTCTTTATACTCAACTAATTATAATGGCAACTTACGGGTGAATCTGTCCAGATTCTTCAGCCGAGCTCGCTGATGCATCTTTGCGTGTAGAAGGAGTGCGGGGATCTTCATCTGGGAGGGAAGCATTCGGCTTCGCCTTCAACCGACCGAGTACCTTTGAGAGAATGCCGTAGACTCTTCGAGAGGCATCGACAGAATTGCAGAAGACGATGGATCGCCCTTTGTACCGTCGGATGAGGTAGGCAAGGGACGTGTCCTTCCCGAGTAGATTGTCACAGTTGAGTCTGCTCTCAAGGAGGGTGGTGGCTGTTCCCACGGGGCGAGTGACGTCGAAGACCCGCCGCTCCTTTCGCAGCCCCGTCATCGACACGATCTTCCCTGCACGACGACCCTTGTCGTGTCATGCGGGGAGGGGTGGAACAGACCAATCTTGTGGTCGGTGTCCATGGAGGGCATGTCTGGCCGAGTGGAGAGATGAACGAATGTGAGGGTGGCGGAGAAGACGAGAGTCTGCAGCTTCCCCTCAGTTGCCTCCCTGCAACGGCTCCCATGTCAGACCGTGAGGAAGATCACCGACCTCCTGATCCTCTTGACGATCTCTTCCATCTCCGTGAAATGTCCCTTCTCGACCATTCGATCCGTCTCGTCCACCACGAGACACCTCATCCCACTCCAGTCTGCCAGGTAGGATCCGTCTTCCGCCTGTGCACAGAGTACATGTGAATAGCAAAATAGCAACATGCCTCTTTAACGAGAGCCCACAGTCGTCCAGGAGTCGCAACAATAATCTCTGGCCGTTTCTTCAGAATTCGCTCTTGTTTCTGCTGTGCGAGACCACCCACGATGGTGACCGCCTGTAGGGTTAGATCAGTGTCTACGCCATTCGCTTCGCATAAAATATATCCGACAAAGACAATTCCATACCCTGAGGGGGGTCCCAGCTGACAGGGCATCGACGTGTTTCCGCACCTGCAATTCATTGCCATTTGATGTGGTGGTGTGATACCTGTAGGACGAGTTCCCTGGTCGGGGCGAGGATGAGTCCCCTCGGCCCTGCCCCCACTCTCTGCTCCTCCAGTAGCCGAGCCAGCAAGGGAACGACGAATGCGAGCGTCTTCCCACTCCCCGTCTCCGCCGCTCCCTGCAGCCACAGTCCAACTCAATGAGGAAGGGGGGAGTCATACGAGGATGTCGAGTCGATCTCTGACAGCGGAGGGGAGAACTTGCTGCTGAATCTCCGTGGGAGAAGAAAATCTCAAATGTTCCATCAACGTTCGTCATGATATATGAAAGCCGACCCCTGTGAAGCGATATTCTTGAGGATGATGTCGGGAACGCAAAGGGGAATCCAGTCCGAAACGTCAACCTGAGGACTCTTTAATGCGATAGGAACAAAACATCAGCAAATATTCTAGAATAGATGCTTACAGGTTCCTTTGCAGTCTGTGTTATCTCTACCTCTCCATCTTCATCCTCCTCCAGTGCATCGTCACTGTCGCCCTGAACGACACAAACCATCATCGCACAAACTGTGCAAATAGAAATTATATATATTATATAATACCTCATCCTTTCGAGAGTCGACTTCATCCTTTTCTTCTGCTTTTTCTTCGACTTTTTCTTTCAGCTTCCTCTTCAGTTTCTTTCTCTGGTTCTTCGACAACGTTGTTTCTTTCTCCTCGATAACTTCCTCAGTTTTGGCCTTTTTCATCATTTCTTCTTCCGTAACATCGCCATTTTTCCTCTTCACCGCCTTCTTCTCGTCATGCGTTTTCTTTTCTTCCATTCCGCCTTCTTCAGTGGATTCTTTTTTCCTGTTCGTTTTCTTGCCCTTCTTGGATTTTGGGGCGCTTTCGATCACGGTATTTTCGTCAACAGCTGCTGTCTTCTTTTTCTTCTAAATAACACTTTTTACGCAAATCACAAACAACTCACCTTTCCTTTGGGAGCTTTCTTGGCGTTGGTGATGGTCTCCTCTCCAGGAAGCCACTCTTCGAAAGCCCCAAGAGTGGCCCAATCGCTGTCCGCGAACGCGGTTCCATCGATGACCATTCCCTTCCATTGACCTCCTCCTGCCGCTTTTACAACCCGACCGCTTGACATGCCTGAAGATGACCGGTTCCTTTGATCGCCGATTATCCGTAGCTGTCAAGTACTTCAGCGGTTGGCACCAACCGATTTGCTGTGATATTGGTCGTTATGGTAGATTGAGCATTTAACTATTTTATATTCTGGTATTAATGCATAACAAGATGTGAGTCTCGCAGTAACAATTCCGTTTTCGATAAACGAATTAACAACAAAACCTAACAACAACAATGTTGAATGTGGTATGCAATGTAACAACTTCCGCTACAATCCGCATATTCTTGTAATAAACGACCGAATGTAATCTGAGATCAAGATGCGACTATTACCGAATGGGACCTCTTCAGTCTTCTTCCATAGCTGAATCTTTATTCCTCGGAGCTTTCAATTTTCTCGCCGCCAACAAGTAGCCGATAGAGTGAGTATTCTGCGTTGTCCTGGAATCAGTGGACGTTTGACTTCCCCAGGAGGGAGTGATTACAGATTGGTGAGAAGCTGGGAGAAGTGCTGTACGGTCTGCTGTAAAGATGTCAGGAGGGCAATGGCCTTCCTCTCCTTCAACGCCGCCCCGTGGTCACTCATCAGACAGTATACCCATTTCTGAAGGAGAATTAGTGAGGGAGGGAGGAGTGAGAGTCACCAAGTATAGTTGGAGATGGGAGGTTGCCACGAATCCCCGCACGTCTGCCATCCACTTCAGCAGTCTCTCCGTGTACTGCACTGACAGCGAGGAGGAGATCAGAGAGACTGCAAACAACCTCGTGTCCACGAATTCTTCACTTGAAAGTATAAGATAAAGTATTCTAGCTGACTGTGAGAAACGGGAGGTTCTTCGACACATCTGCGAATGAGATCGGAGTCTCCCAGTTGCAGAGCTCCTTTCAGAGCACGCGGGAACTCTTCCTCTGCGAGGAGTCTGCAAGAGACTCTCCATGTAAAGTTCGAAAGGAGACGCACCTGGTCACCTCTCCGTTGCTCATTTTCTCGTCGAGTTGGAAAGGATCGAAAGCAGCCTGGGCATCCCGACAGTACACCTGCACTCCCTCTGTGGAACACACCACGAAACGACGGCCTGAGTGTAGACGGGTGGCAATAGTTTATTGGTTTCACACTTTTTAAGAGTAAGAATAGAAAAGATACCGGTGGGACAGAAGGCGACATCGTGGACGACGGCCTCGGGTCTAGCTCTCCGTTCTCCTTTGTCAGCGTTCTTGGTTCCCGCCAACTTGATTGCCTTCCTTCCGTCGCCCTTAAACAGAGAGCATGGAATGGATGAATGGGGATGGATACCTCCTCTTCACTCTCACTCGTGTCCACCAACTTCATGTTGCCAAACTCCGTGTAGTTACGCCGACTGATATCCAGCTGAAAGGAAACAAATGAAGTCAGGAAACTACGATTAGAAACGAACGACAACACCATCGAGACTCCGGTTGACAGTCATAGTGAACTTGCGAAGGAGGAGATGGTCCTCGACAGAGTAGAGGCAGAAGAAATTAGTCTGTCCGCCCACGAGAAGAAGAGACGAATCGGGCGAGAACGAGATCGACGTCCACGATCTGAGGGCAAAATTTAGTATAGAAATGCATTTTCAGATTTTTCAAAACAATCTCTTGTCAATGGAAAAATATGTTACTTGCTGCGCTCGCTGGTGTCCTTCTTGATCTTATCATGGACTCCCCTGCCCGCATCCAGATCGAAACCTGCCTCGATACTTCCAGCCTGAACGGACTCCCCTCACCACCCCCTCCATTCACTCCACCTGCGTGAGTGACTCCGTCTCAAGGAAAGCTATCTGTCCATCGAGAGTGAGGACTGCGACGAGAGGAAGCGACGGGGCCATGGCCACCGCCACTCCTTCTGCCGAGAAGTCCACCGATTCACACGATGAATCGACGATGTTCCACATCCTGATTCCTCCCTCCTCTCCTTCACCTATTGGAAGGGCGTACCTGAGGGTCTTGTCCCACGAGACAGAGGCGAGGGCATTCCCCTTGATGGCGAGAGAGGAAATAGTGGCAGCGTGACCGGAGAGAACATCCAGCAACTGCCCGTTTTCCATCGACCACACAAAAATCTGCAGAAATTAGGATGACAACATAGAAAAACTAACAAGTTGTTCTAGAATTCAAGATACTAAACCTGGAAAAGTTCAGCAGCCGCAGCTACCACGATGTCTCCCGTGGAATCAACGACAACGCAGGCGAGAGGCGTGGGGTCAGGAGAGACGAGTGTACGGAAGTTGCGGTACCTCAACAATTGCTTTAGAGGACAATTGGACGAGAGGCCGACTTCTTGATATCGTGTGCGCGAACAGTTCCATCGAGAGAGCACGAGACGATTGCCTTCCCGCTCTGAGTCCACGTCACTCCCGTAGCAGCTGCCGTGTGCTCGTCGAAGGAAACGATGCAGAATGATGTACGGCCGTTCCACACTTTCACCTCAACATACTTTCATAGAGGGCGAGAATGAGTAAGGATCTCATGGACACTGTGGCATGGAGGCCTTTTTTTCGATTAATTAAGTAAAGATGCAGGCGACCATTCCATTTCAGGCAAAATATTTGCGCCCACAGTAGGACATACCATTCCATCCTCTCCCGCCGTAGCGAGAAGACTTCCATCAGGGGAGAAGGCAGCTCTCCGAATGACGAGATGGTGAGATTGCTGCTTCATGACGTACGTTTCTGACTGCCACTCCCAGACAACCAGTTGACCCTGATATTGAATTTAATGAGTGCGCCTTCCTCGATGATACCTGGGTGCTCTTTCCACAGCCGAGAGCCAACCAGTCGCCCGATGGGGAGATCGACACAGTTGAGACGTTCAGATGCGATACCCTGGACAGTGATGAACGGGCAGCTCGGAAAGGTGGAACAACCTCAGGGAGTGAATGAGGGAGAAGGAAGGGAGCTCGTGGAGGGTGAATACTCCATTAGCAAATGCAGTGACGAGCATGTTGGAGGGCGGGTGGAAGCGCGCTGAAGAGACGTCCACTGAGCGACCTCCGCCAGACGAATCACATAGATTCGCTCTGCATTTCGAAATAGAGAAGGTTTGCAACAAGGAATACTTCGTGTTCTTTTCGTAGTGCAGCATCTTGAGTGCGGCATCATCCTCCTCCTCCTCTTTGGGGCAATCTTCCTTCCTCCACTGGCCTTCCTCGATGTCATCTTCCTTGAGATTGCTTGTCCAGCAGTTTGCGAGACCCCTCCGGTCCACAGACACAACCTGAACCAGAAGAGATAACTTGCAATATCAGAGCAGAATGCACTCGGAGAAATATCAATAACTAGATAATATTTATATTACACTTACATCGTAGGATCCGTCGAAGAATTGAGCACAGATAATCTCAGCTTTGTGCGAAGCAAGAGTACAGACGAAGGTATTCCGGAGTGGACGAGATCCAACGACGCGGATAACTCTGTCTTCTCCTCCAGCCACTATCAACCTAAATTCAAAGAACTGCGAGCGCTCAAGATCAGAAACTCACGTGCCATCGAAGGACCAGTCGAGGGAAATGAGTTCTTCCCCGCACAATTTGTACGTGTTTTTGAGACACAGGGGCGAAAAGGCATTGGTGGACGTGGGAAGAATTTCATGAATTTGCAGGTCTCCACCTCGCGTTATTGCACATAACCTGTAACAAACTTGTATTTGTTAAAATCAGCTACTAATTACAGCTAACTGAGGATAAATTTGAACAATTAGAAATAAACATATGCATCCATGCCGGAAAAAAACACTCGATTAATTTGAGTAGAGAACCTGGAATCTGGAGAAAATCGCATTTCGTTAATCTTCCGATGAGCACGAAAACGGTGTACGATCGTTTCTGTCTGTACGTTGATGTACATTATTTCTCCAACTAAAATGTACATTATTTCTCCAACTCGGAATAAAATTTACAACGCAATCAACAGAACGTACCTTCGTTCGCAACTAGCAAATGAGTTCCGCAATGATTTAGCGCGATAGACATGATGTTGAAGGACGACTCGAACGATAACGAGCGTGAAACATTGCTGAAAAACAATTTGAATTCCAGAAAGTTTCAGAACCATGGGACTAATTCTTACTTCTTCAAGTCGAAGACCGAGATCTTGTTTCCAACAGGACTGATAACAGAATTCCCATCATTCGAGAATATTACGTTGCCTCCGCGGTAGACGGTTCCGAGGAGGTTAGAGAACTGAAACAAACGTTAGATATGTTGCGGCTAAAGTAATAGGCGACATACCTTGAAGTTTATGTCCATGCTCTATTACCGCATGAAAACGATTTAACGTGGACAAATTTATCTGAAATTAAGAGTGAGCTGAAATGACCATTTTTCCTGCACAAGAGAAATTCCGCTATTTTTGAAAAAAAATCTCTCCTGGCGACCTGCGTAGCTACACTATTTGCTTATACAATTTAAAAATAGATAGTTCCATGTTTGTGATAAGAAATTTGAGACGCGTTCTCGGCAGTGACACATTTCAGACAATGTATTGGGTTGATAAGACCGAACAGATGTATATATTGAGCTAAGTAAAATAATGCCTATTAGACAAAAAAAATCAAGCACAAATCTACATTGTAAAAAATAAAGCAGTTATTGTGCGGTTAACAGTGCGTTCAATTTGAGTGAGTTTTCATGCCTAATTTGCAGAATAGATTCCATTAAAATTTCCGACATCGATGAAATTAGATTTTCTGACATAATTTTGATATTTGCTTCTTTTTATAAAAGCCCTCTAAAAATTTCACTGACGATGAGTGCAGAACACTTGGAAGCAATAAATAATAGATTTCATAACAAAACCACAAACGTCTGCATCCGATGTTTAGTACATGTACAATACAGCTATACGCAGTAGTTGTTACTCATTTTCTGATGTGTGTGACGCACTCCACAGCTCTCGCAAGAGTGTTGAAATTGTCCTTGTTTGTTCACTTTTTTTGGTTCATCATCTTTGGCATTTTCTTTTGCAGAATGGCGCCTTCTTCCCCAGTCGTTTCGGAAGACTACTATGAGCTTCTTGGAGTTGATAAACGAGCAACTGAAGCAGAAATCAAAACTTCCTTTCGAAAGCTCGCTTTGAAGTATCATCCAGATCGAAATCCAGGGGATCTACACGGTTCGATTTCAGCTGTCACTGTTATCCATTGGCTTAATATTGCAGCACAGGAACACTTCAAGAAGATCTCGATTGCATACTCCGTCATTTCCGATCCTGTAAAGAGGAGAAATTACGATGTCAGCGGACCTTCCTCATCACAGGTTTTTCTGCATTTTTATGCGCATTTATATATGCTTATTTTAGATTGATTTCGATGGATTCGATGTTTCTGAACTCGGAGGTGTTGGCCGTGTATTTGGAGCATTATTTTCCAAACTTGGAGTTCCCATCCCCACACAGATCAGCACAAAGGTTTGTACTTACCACATTCTGAGGGAATATCGTCGAATCATTCAGGTTCTGGCTCAAGCTCGTCACCTGACAGAGGGCACTCCTTGCGATGCCACCGCCACCCATCTTGAGCCCGGAAAACCAGTATCTGCTTACGTCGGCAAGCAGGTAATATTTTTATTTTTTCCATCGGAGTTTGAATTTTTTAAGGAAGCGACGTTCTACAAAATCGAAGTGAGTGATGAGCACCGACGGAAAGGAGTATCGATCGTCTGCAAGTCTTCGTCGATGAGCAAGTTCAAGCTGGTTCTTTTCGATAAGGAAGGAGGTGTTCGGCTCATCCAGGTAAACATCTCTCCATCTGATTTAAATTTCCATGTCATATTACGGAATAATATTAATAGGAGTCGCAGCGGAAGAAGTCGTGCACGCAGGCATCGATGTTCTTTGTCCCCCAGCAGATCGCTAACCTCGAGGAGTTCGTTCCTATGAAGTTTCACATGGAAGATCGGGATACACCTCTTACTTTCCACTACCTCGATACTCTCGAGGCTCAGGTATGAGGTGCCACATTCAAACCCAAGCGGAATTAAATATTCAGGCTGCTCATCTCTTGGATCCGCGCGCACATTTCCTCTGCGTCTACGGAGACAACTGGCTAAACCAAGTCAAGTAAGGTCATGGCGATAAAGAAGGGTAAAATGTAAAAGAAATGGCGGCCAAGTGACAGTCGCGTATCATTAGTTAGTCGAAGGGGAATGGTCGCATCCCGAATTCGAAAAAAACATTATCTTACGTTCTCGATCAAGTATTTTTGTAGATACAATGTAACATTCCTCCCTCTGACTGAAAAATGCGATGCTGCCATGGAAGGCATTGGAAAAACTGAAGCTGCTCTACTGTTGAAGAAGACCGAAATGAACACATTCTGCAACGAGTTTAAGGATCTTAAAGTCAAGTGGGATTTTTTTTACTCGTCTTGATCAATATGGATAGAGATATTTGTAAAAAAATGTTAATTTCAGATACGAGGCAGCATGCGCGCGTTTGAAGGAGGAAGACAAATTCATCACTGAACAGCTCAAAGAGAGGGAACAACTATATGATAGCGTAATTTCCTCTGCCAGCGAGCGGTATCAAACGGACATTTCGCCATCGGGGAGGCAGAAGAGCTTTTTCGGCCTATTCTAACGTCGTACTCTGGCGTTTCATAGGTACCTGCTGTATACTTAAATAATTATGTAAGACTTTTCTAATGTAATTGAGTTCTTGGCAAACCAATAGATCCGGTGACATTGGTTTGCATTGAAATGTTCACGCTAACTTGGAATTGTAACGCTAACCTGGAAAATTTCCAAGTTAGCGTGAAAATTCGCTGCCACGTATTTCTCGCCAATCTTCGTTGTCGTTGTGACGTATTAATTTCAAATCGTTGTCAAGATAGCTACCGAGTATCTTTTGCCCTTTGACTCTTCTGCTTCGATAACTTTCTCGTATTTTGGTTTTCCTCATTGGTTACGTGCATTTTTCACTTGGTTGTGCACCTTTCCAATGCTACACGAAGTTTGCATTTACAATTTAATGTAGATAGTATCCATCAACAAGACCTTACATAGATATAATAAATATAGTAAACAAAGAGCCCCGTGATTATTAGAATTATGTCATACTACATTTACTCATAAAATGATAAAGGTTATGAGCATCCTTCTAATGTTGTCGGGTGAGAGAACCAAATGGTTGAGTCACCACTCGAATATGTACTTCGCCCCCCCCCCCCCCTCTCCTTTCATCTGGGAGAGCTATCGACTAGCACAGTACCCGTCTCCCCACCGTCTGCCGTCTGCCGTCTCACCGCCTATTCGCCCCCTCTTTTTCTCTGCCGTCTGCGCGCTCTCGTCCTTCCCCCATCTCTCGCCGTTGGCCCCGCCCCTCGCGGCAGAGGGGAGAGGAGCTATGCTGACGTGTCATTGCAGTTCCCTACGCAGCCGAGGCACAGGGCCTCTCCCATCTCCGTGGGGGGGAACCCTTGAGCCCCAACCCAGTGATCTCATCACTCACTATGGCACCCACTCGCTATTTGGCAGTTCCCACCGCCACCATCCATCAGACGAGGAAGATCGTCCCCCGCCAACAGCAGCAAGTACACGTAAGTTAACCATTCTCCGCTTTCGTAATCACTATGACACGTATGATGAAATATCATATACTTACATTAGATTATGGTTCAAATGCTGTCATTCTGCCAACTACTTAGGCTTCCAAATGTTCCCATTCCTACGTTTACATATTCAGATAATCGACCCCGAGGTCCTTCTCAACCCAACTCCACAACTGAAGCCTCGCAAGCGAGAGAGACTCACCACGCTTACTGCCGATGAAAAACTCGCCCGTCGAAAGATGAAGGTAAACTTTGTTCCACCTTCCTATTGGCTGTATGATCAATAGTTTACATGAACTTGGCTTATTGTTTATTACAGAACCGAGTGGCTGCACAGTCAGCTCGTGACAGGAAGAAGGACAGGACGTGGCAGTTGGAAGAGGCGTTGCGGGGACTTCTTCAGCAGAACGAGCAGCTTCGGGAACAGAACACCCTTCTTCATGAGAGACTCGATCGCCTGGAGGCAGAGAAGAGGACACCCGCCCCTCTGACCGTCAAGGAGGAATCGATGGGACAATGGGAGAAGGACGTAGTGGCTAGCACGGCCCTTGGATCAGCAGCATCCATTAATGAGCTCCAGCAGAGGGAACAGACCGTGCCGGCTACGCGCCCCTCCCCCGTATCCCTCTTCCTCCCCCTCCTTCTCTCCCTTTCCACCTTCATCCCGAAGACATCGACCGAGTCCTCCACGAGATCGACCAGCAGCCCGTGTCACTCGAGCAGCTGTGGGAGGATCTACAGGAGGAGGAACGAGAGGAGGGCTACTCTCCGTATGCCTCCTCACTCTCTCCTGAAGAAATGGTCGAGGAGGCCCCCCTGATGGAGTGGAGTCCCCACGAGACCAAGTACCCCATCGTCGGCGATGATTGTCTCATCTACTCCCCCTCCGCCCCCGATTCCTCCCTCCCGGAGGAGGACTACTTCGTCTCCCCCTCACAGTCCTTCTACCACGACCACCAATACCTCGGAGAGGATCTGGCATTCTAAATGTTGTAATCCACGCTTGGTAGTCTCTCACTTTCATTAGTCCAGCTCCTTCGCTTCTCTCGAGTACCTTTCCAAATATTTCCCTTCCTCTCCAGTTCTTATGGGTTGTAGCTGAGTTTTACTTCACGTCATTTATGTTCATAGTATCCTCGTATTCCAATGTTCATGTTCCACATAGCTCCATAAATTATGGTCCAGTTCAATCAGATTGTCCCTCTAATAAACAACGTTCATGTTGATCTTCGATCGTGTTTATCACCGAGAGTTGCGACAGAAATGGCAGAACCTGAAGGACAAAAGGGCGATAACTGTCCAGTGACTAGCCAGAGGCAATGCCTAGAATCACGCTACATATTAGCTTAGTTAATCCAGTTATTAGTAACAACAGGTCTAAAATACCAGCTGTGAAAAGAGCACGCATGGTCAATCGTCCGGTGGTGTGTTTCAGTTTCCGATCGTGTTTCAGTTTGCGATCGTAATCAAAATTGACTGCGTATAAGAGAGAGTACAGGAAAAGAGGTGAAAAAGAGAGGAACAGTAGCGAGATAGTTTTGCGTAATGCAGTAGGCGCCAGACGGCTAGACTACTGTATCAGCGCCAAGCCAAAAAAAATTAGCGCGCGAATTTAAAAATTTGGAGAACGACAGAATCTCGCCCACACTCAAACTACAGTATGCTGTTTCACACCACCGGAATCGCTCTTCCTGCCTGACCATGCGTGAAAGAGGTTATTCGATACCCATAAAGTGTTGGCCTATCACGGTGATTGGAAGGTGTCAGGAAGGGACTTCGTCGTCCTCGAGTGCTTCGTCTTCTAATTCGGGCATTGGATACCGTAGGATGGCGGCGCAGCCTGGAGGGAGGAAATAGAGACCGATAACGAAATGTCGCGAGATAACACTCCTCTCGTCACTCAGGATTGGAGGAATGAATATGAAGAGAATACCAGTGAGCAGTGCGAGCTGTTCTCCCGAAACATGCATGGACGAGAAGATAAAAACGTTCCCGTTCTAGAAATCATCGTTATTCAATTGCAGAGGGGCAGGACTCCTCACCTCTTCTCGTACTCTCTCCACAAGCCTCACGTACTGTTTCCGCGTCTCAATCGAATTCGATCGGAAGAGGGAATCCGACAGAAGAAGAGTCTCTATCGCCTGCATCGTCCAGTGTCGTCATGCTTGTTATTCCCCTTTCCCTTTTCCGTCAAAACAATTCCCGTATCTGAGTACTAATCGCCTTAAATGTGACTAGGTCGTTTCTGTGCCCGAGAGGATCATTGTCAGCGCTCATAAAAGGGCGTGTTTTCCGATCTGTTGAAGGAAAGAGGGGGAGATATTGAATGGACAGCGAATCCCATTTTCCCCTTGGATTTGAAAAGAGGAGAGGGGGCCAATGGGAAAAATATGGGAGTATGGAAAGCAACTAAACTGTGCAGAACGATTTGGCACCAATGTCAAATGTAAATGGGATTCTCGCCTTTTCTCTGTTGGCCTTGGCGACGTGCTTGTATCCGTAGTAGGCCTTTTCAGGTTCCGTGGCCATCAATTCAAAGAATGTATTTAGTGCCTTTACTTCCCCTTGTGCCTGCAGACTTCAATTTGGCCGAGAGAGTGGATTGCTCACTTTTGTGTCGGCGAGTCTGCTGGCAATGTTCGGATCTTCGAGAACTTCCTTCAGGGCGTGCTTGAATCCCGACGACGAGTGAGTGCACAGGAACTTTGCCTTCTGGAACTTGCGTTGTTGGAAGAAGAGGATGCGGGCAGAGCACCTGATCTCCCGTCAACTTCTTCCCTTCTTTCTCTGCGTATTCCAGCAAATGGGCCATGAATTGGTCTTTGAGGAATCCTCGCGAAGCCACCAGAACACATTTGATTACCTCAAATATACACAAATAATAGCTTGAATAATGAAACTTCATACATTCAGGTTGACGTGTCTGAGAACCGCTGCAGCAATGGCGTCCAGGAATTTTTCTATGCCTTTCTCGTGCTGGGAAGTGAAGCCTTTCCGTTTTCGGGGGATCTGGAAGGGAGCGAGTGGATGGCGAGGACTCCCATCCCTCCCACCTGCATCTCGATCTTGGCCCGAACGAGGGTCATGGCGGGGGTGAGGAGGCAGACGTGAGCGAGACCTTCGTGCATCACAACGGCAGCGACGTCAGCCTGAGACGCCGGGTCCAGGGCAACGTCCAAACGCTCTCAAATGAATACCTCGAACACATTAACAGTGAAATATGTACAACCAGTCTTTCACGAGAATTGACAATGCTCGATTTTTGAAACAGATAATTTGACCAACCGAGGTCGATGATGTCCCATTCCACCTTCTCCAGAGTGAACTTTCTATTAGGCTCAAGGTCCAGCGTATGATATTGACCCATCTTCACAAGCTGATTTTCTTCGATGTTTCGGCCCTTAAAAGCAATACGTTATACTCCTGGTACCAGTAAAATAAAATTACAGACCTTAAGATGGAGTGAGCAAGCTCCGGGATCGAAATCGATGGCTTCCACTCGTATGGTTAAGGTGGTGTGGACTCGTTGCGATGACGTCGTTCCCGTCGACGACTCCGAAGTCACCTATAACGTTATCACTTCTCGGGAAGCTTGGTTATCGGAACTTTCAAACTAAACACCTACTTTTCTGATCGTTGAACATCGCACGACGTCTCCGACACGGATGAGATTGTAGATGTGCCACATGTCCTCCGCCTCCTCGGGGATCAGCCCAACGTACCTGTAAAATGTCCTCCTCCTCATTCAATGCCCGTACTCACCCGGCACCTCCGCGTTCTATACTCCGCTTGAACTGCTTCATCTGATACGGAATTGTTAAGTCGTGAACTCGGTACGGCTTCCAACTAGGTATGTACCACCGATATTAACGGCAATGTTAAAAAAATTGCAAAAGATTCAAGAGGCAATACTTTATCGCATGTTGTGAGATCGTGCGTAAAATAGTTGAAATGGAAATTGGAGAGTAGGGACAACATGAACTGTCGTGGTATTGAAATTACGGAAGTCTACAGTAATCCCCCACACAACGACTTTTCTTACACCACTTAGACCACAATCATGCTCCTGCTTCTTCCTCAAGACAAAGTGGAAGCTACCGAGCTCTAGGAACTGAGGACAATGCGATGTCATGTGTTAGGGTTCGCTTGAGGATATCTGAAAAGCCGCTAATAACTGCTATAAGAAGAGATATGACAATAAGAAGACTAGTGTGAGATCAGTTAAATGTGTATTGACTAGAGATGAATGGAAAAGTCATCGGAGTAAGCTCATGAAACACTGAATACATCCCAACAGATATACTAAGCTACAAAATATTGCAATACATTCTCATAAACTCTACGTCTATGCTACTCTGCATGAATCGGCAACTACCCGTAAGGACTGTACAAGATTTGTGGATGTGTCCAGCACCATGACAACATTGCTTCCAGCAACTCTCTAGCTATAGCCGGATCACGATAGAGTCACAAACTAGAGACTAATGAATACAGAAGAGACGATTACTACGGTGCAGTCCTATACAAACCGGAATAAATGGAGCGGATAATTCTTGTGAGCAGTTCTCTTACGTATGCGAGTTGACGAGCAGTTTCTCAGAGAGAGGCCAGAATGCACTCGAGGCATGAACACAGATTCGAGTTGATCGCCTGCAGCGAGGCCCGCTGCAAATAAAAACCTTTGTTACATGAAAACGATCAACGCGAAGCTTCGCGCGAAGGCAGTCAGTACTCACGAAGGGGCGAAGTTTCAATACCAGGTCTAGGTCCTAGACTGTAGGAAGACCCACCCCTTCGATCATGAACGCCTACATAGCAGCCCATCACCAACTAACCCAATCCATTAGGATAGATAAAGTCTATATTACGCACCGGGGACAGGAAGACTCCAGCGTATCTCCACATGCCGGCGAATCCACACTGCTGCAGGAACACGACTGCCTGCGGGTTGCCTGCAACTCCCAACTTTCGTATCGTGCAATTAGCGCAGGTGATGACAGATTGTAAAAGGGCTTGCCAGTCGAATCTCCGGTGACCGAGTTCTCGATGAGTCTGACAAGAGTGGAGAGCATCCGAGGGGACTGGCAAGACTGGACGAGGCCCACGATTCGCTGGTCCAGCAGACACTCCCTGAACGGCCACCACTCCCCACACCAAACAAGAACGGGAGGACTCACACGACGGGTACAACAGCAGGGAAGATGGTCACGGCCTCCAGGAGGTAGTCGAGGACGACGTCGACATTCGGGCAGCTGCGAGCGTGGATGGCGAGGACAGTGACAGCGAGTGCCTGCTGCTGTTCAGTCTTGAGGACGGCGGGGTCGAGGAGAGGCTTGCTTTCCTCCTCTTCTTCTTCTCCTCCAGGCCAGTTCTGAGCTGCTGCTTGACGACTGAATGGAGGATAACGAGTGAATTGTAGGGGGGAATACCGTGGTTGTCGCTGAGGTCCCTTTTCCTCCTTCTCCTTTTCTTTCTCCTCATCCTTGTCCTTCTCCTTCTCCTTGTCCTTGTCCATGGGAAGTGGCTGTTCCCATGGGGCAGAGAGCACTTTCCTCTCGGCAGGAATTCGGTCAGTGCAAACGAGGCGGAATCGAGATTGCACCTGGGTATTTCGTCTTTATCAAAACGATCTTTTAGTGAAGTGTTCACCTTATCGTCGAATGGCAGAAGGGCCAACATGAATGCAGCATTCTCGCTTGTCAGCACGTACGCGTTCCTGATTAATAGAACAATTGGTATATATAAATTAGAAGAAAAATACGCACTGTTGAGTGCTCTTGGCAGATATTCGGAGCAGTAGCTGGAGGAGCTGGACAACTTTGACGGAGAGCGATGGCTGGCGGAGACCCTGCAGAGTGCGCTTCCGAGCTGGCCGAGAAGATCCACTACCTTGAGCAGATATCCGGCAACGGCGAAATTGAAGTTGGCACGGAAGGAAAGGCCGGCGCACTGATCGAGGGCCTTCATGTCCCATTCGAGTGCAGAACGACCCTCCATCGCCAGTTTCTCCAGACTCTGTGGCCAGTGCGATAGGAAAAGGGGGGAAGAGAGTGGACTGACCGTGTGTTCGAATACTCCCATGTGGTCGAGGTGGGCGAGGTTCGCATGCAGAAGTTGAATTCCGTGCTCGTAAAGAGACGCATTCTCCAGCTACAAACAATTCGATTGCAACCTGCTCATGGAAGAATTAAATCAAAGAGATACAATAAAATCGATTATCGGACCTGGAAGAGAAGAATGGCGATCCAGAAGATGAGTCTGTGAATGGGGGAGTTGGAGGCAGTGAGAGTGTGGACGCGAACGAGAGAGAGGGCCACTCCCGCCATGGACGACAGCGAGTCGCGACGCTTCACCACCTGAGACTTCCACTTTCTCCCCCACTCCTTCCCTTCACACACCTGCACCAGCAACTGGACAATTCCCTTCATCTCCTGGTCGCTGATCGTGTCCGCAAGGCACGAAAAGGCAATGAGAGACCGAATTTGCACCTGAAGACTTGTGTTACTGTGGGTTCGAGCGGAGGGAGTACCTCTCCTCGTCCTTCGAATGCGTAGTGGCGGGCGATAACTCTCCACTCGACCAGCCAGTCTCTGCTGTTTGGCCCGACTCCTCCAGACATGGGATCCCGTTGGAGGTCCAAGATTGCAGTGATGATGAGATTGAGTATGTGATGGAGGTCCGAGTGCCTGCTGCCGGAGGGAACAGCCTCCTCCTCTGCGAGTGACTCGTAGTCCGTGTCCTCGCTTCGGTCTCCACTGCTCGTGTCGTTGGCGACGTGGTGGGCGACCATCTCCACCACCTGCTGCCCGCTCTCGAGGTCACCAATACGGAAGAGACGCAGCGTGTCTTCGTTCGCCAGCTGACGAAGGAACAGCGCCAGCGAACGACGTTTCTCCTCTGAAGGCAACTACTGTTCAGGAATTAATCAGAACGTCCCGGCTGCTTCAGGTGCGGTGAACAAAAATAATGAAAATACTTGCAAAGAAAATGAAAATACCGAACCCGAAAGTCCAAGTTGAATATTACTGCCGAATGCGTGGAAGATGTTGGCGACGAGTGAGTAAGTGGCAGCCCGGAGGAAGGGAACTCCCGTCCCTGCCACGCACGTCACGATGTGCATGAGCTGAGCGACGTGGTGGTCGAGGAAGGTGATGGAGGCATCGAAGGAGACCACGAGGAGGAATGACATCAGACGGGACAGCGAGACACGAGGCTCGCGCGATGACAACTGCGTTATCGTCCTTAACGTGGCCGTATTGGAGTTGCAAATCACATAAAATAAAAGGCTAATGCCCTGTGGTTAAATACTTGACCACCCGGGGTAGAGTCAGATAAATTCGACCACCCCCCGCTCACATTGCCACCGTGAAAAGGAGATACCAAATTCCCGACCAATATTAATATTGCACAGTGAGGAGTGCTATTTTGATTATGAATGGTTAGCATACTTCTCAACGATGAGGGCAGGAAGGCGACTCTCTCCTCCCGAACACGCAGACTGAACGACGGAGAGGGCGGCTGATAGGGGGCACGCAAACAGAAGACTGCAATCGCATCACTATGCTCCACCGTTTTCATTTTTCTATCCTCAGCAATATTATGATAATGGAAGATGAGGCTGGGAGAGGGAGGCGTGGCTACCGATTGAGGAGTGTCTGGAGAGTGACGTTGTCGAGTGCCCCGATGCGTGGCCACACGCCCTGTCCGATGGCAGCTCCCAATGCCCCTCCCGCTGCCGTTGACGACGAAAGGGCACCGAAGACATCGGCACGTCCCTCCTCTCCCAGTTGAGCCACCTCAACAATTCATTCATTTACTATACTGCCTCATGATGGGTTCATTGATTGTGAGTAAGAACAGTTATAACTGAAATGTGAGTGCATAAAGAGAGCGTACGAATTGCCAGCTGTCGGAGAGGGCGTGGAGGAGAGTGAGACTGCCGCTATCGAGGATGCGAGGAACGAGCAGAGAAAGCAACTGCAGTGGCCATTCTGTGTCTATCGAAAAGAGTTCTAACCTGTGGTTCGTGAGTGACGAGAGTGGCCGTCGTTGTCTGCAGGAATCGAAGAGCGTTCCACGGAACGAGGAGGGAAGGAGTCTCCTGAACAACCTGTCAACAGGGCTCAACAACGACCGCGGGGACCTGGAGAGAGGCTGCCGTGGGCAGTTGGAGAGCCTCCGAGAGGGCGGAGAGCAATCGATAAGAGGTCGATCGAACGACGACGTCGGGGTCGGCCAAGTGAACGAGGGACAGCGAGATGAGGTGCAACGAGTTTGCCCTCAACACTCCCCCTCATCACATTCCTTCTTCAGAAACAACAAAAGCGATCGCACTATTTTTTCAGCGTACTTGACGCGATGTAGGAATTTGTTAGTAGATGCTTACCTGAGTGGTGGAAGGACTCCTCCAGTGTCTTCCCGTGCACTCTTCAGCCTCATGGACAGGAGCCTCGACAGGAGGGCAGGAGCATCGCATCGGAGAGAAACGAGCGAGTCGCTCTGCACCAACGTCAACACCCCAGGAGATACCAACTCCATCTGAAAAATACGATCATAGTTACCAGGGAAGGAGGGTGCGAACCTGTTCGAAGTCAGAGCACTGATAGTAGTCCGTGACGAGGACGGAGGCCTCCCCCCATCGACGACCTCCCGACACAACGACGAGGTTGTCGTGCAGTCGCACTGTGACGGGGATGTCGTCGGAGGCGACGAGGGTGGCCTCGAAGGTGTCGGAGGGAGGAGTGTCGAGGCAGCGAGAGGGAGAGGGAACTCCCTCCACTGCCAGAGAGAGCGCCATCGGGTCGAAACTGATTCGTAACTGAAAAGGAAATCTCCGCACTTAACATGACAAGTTCTTACCGTCTGGAGGAGGGAGAAGTGCTCGTGGAGTTTGTTGAATAACTGCGTCGAAGCATTTAGAACAACGATTCTGTCGATGTGAGCGAAGGACTCCGCAGAGAACAGTTTCATCTGAAAGGAAAAGAAGAACTCATTGTCAGGAGAACGAATTGAGAGTGATTTTCTTGTATCATGAGGTTCGAAATAAAAAAAAAATCAGAAAAAGCTTGAAGGACGTACGAGACTGGGAGGTTCGTAGCACATTCGGCCATCGAGAAGACAGATCCATTTGACACGTGGGCACTGATCTGCGATCAGCTTCGCGGCCGTGTCCACCTCCACGTTCCTGCAAGTATTCCCCCATAAAATTCTGTAGCGCGGAAGGATGCTGGAGCTAGCGAAATATACTGACTGCAGCCTCCTGAGGATGACGGCGAAACAAGGAAGAGCTGCTGATTGGGCGGAAATTGGCATGAAGTACGGGAGGGAAGGATCGAAGGCATCGGATTGTCCGGGGGGCACTGCCACTTGGTCTGGTAGCGATTTCAGAACTGCGTCCACACGCGAGTACAGAGAGGAACCCGCACAGGTGAAGGAAAGGGTCCGGAGGACCTACAACAGAGATATACTGCATATAGCGTAAAAATATTATTTTGGCATTTCTCTTCCTCAATGTTGTGAAATTGGTATGGGTTTCATGTATCACTACTGACCTCTGCCTTGTCGCTGAGGAAGAGGGAGTGGGTGTTCCTTAGCAGTTGTATATTGGTCGAAGGGGCAGGAGAGGGAAGAGGTTCGTCCTCCGCTGTGTCTTCCATCAACTTCGACAGGAAGCTGCAAATCGTAGTGTTCATTTATTTATGGGCACAATGATGGTACTTATTCGATTATTTCAAATTCTTATCAAACTGACTCGTTGAGTGGTTGCGCCCAGTGGTCAATTGTATGCAGGAAGGGAGTCAGCGTAGTGTCTCTGCAAGATGGAAGCGCTAGAAATGAAGGAAAATGAGGACAGGCCTGCAGGTGGCTGGACGATTAGCAGCAGTCTGGAGGATCTTGGAGACTATTGTGAAGGCCCGCGCATGGAGTCGGGAAGGGCGCGTGGAGCACATCTGCTGCTCGTACGGAGACACTGCAAACCTTTTTCTATCGACTTCGTTAGAATTCATTCTTTTACAGTATTCACCGGATCTTCCAATTACAATACAAGAGTAATTGAACGTACCAATGGCCGGGTTGTAAAAGCGGAGGAAGAGGATCTTTCCGAGGGCAGATAGACCCAGGCCAGGGAAGCGCGTGTTTATGACCGAGTGAAGCACTGCACACACCTGCAATTGGCACGAATAATATTGCAGTTTTCCTTGTTATAGCAGGAAAGATCGAAAATACCTGTCTGAAACGTGGTGGACAATGGGGAAGAGATGAAACTATCAAGGAGAAGGCTTTTTCGGCAGCTTCTCGGATCGCCTTGATCGCTTCTTCGTTAGAGCCATTCCCACTGGACTCGTCGAGCTTCAATGGCAATTCGATTAATATTTTTCGGATAAAGGAACTGATTAAGTCGATTTGTATAAAAAAACTATATAACCGATGACCTCGTAAATAATGTCCGGTTTCTGAATGATCGATGTGAGGAGAGGTCGAACAGTCTGCAGAAGGTACGTATGGCCGAAGATACGAAGGGACCTGAGGCAACATTGTACGACGAGCTAAAGAAAGAAGAGACCATGAGATCAGCTTGGCGGCGAACGAACTGCCTCGGAAAAGTGTAGAAGGAGATATGGCAGACTCTGCCTCGGCCCACAGAACAGAGTAAATGAGCTGACCCAGTTCCGCCCGTTCTGAGAATGCAGACACACACACTCGGCATAGCTTATCCTGAAGAATGGATCAATCACGCAATGGATAATGCCAACGATGGATTCTCCGGGAATCGATTGCGCGAGACATGACACTAGCGGAAGGGTCCCATCCTCTGACTGAAGGTGAGTATTTAGCGGTGAGTGGATTTGGATTTTTGAGTGGGCTAACCTGCTGACATAAAAGGCGCAAGAGCTCTGATTGACTTCCTTGTTTATCGCCTGAGGAGCAATGAGTTGCGTGCTCTCCAACTACCCTGAAAGGGAGTATCTACGTTAAGAGTGAATTCATTAAACGTATTTTAGCCGGCTAATGTTCTCGTTTCCTGGACAGGCTACTTTCTATGTACAATTTAAGTGCTTGCCTGCAAACATGAGCATTCATCGGATACACACCCACGAAATTATACCTGCATAGTGCTTCGATCATCCAGCCCCGTACTCTCCATTCGCCAGTCCATGAGGTTTCCAAGATGCGAGATAGACCTGCAAGGGAAAAATTTACCGATTTGAAGCCGGGTAGTTTACAATAACAAGAAACACACTGTCTATCGCCAATAGACTAAACCGTTAAATTAAACGTTTGAAAGTCTTACAGTATTTACCGAGCGCGATCGTGAAACGGTTTTACGTCATCCGATCGATGGAGCGTCACATTTTTATTTTGTTTTCACAGAAATACTTCTTCAATTTAAACCTATAGTTTTTATGGCTTTCGCGCTGCATTGCTCTCGTTACTTCATCAATACAATTTCTCGAAGTTTTGTTAATGAGTGCTTTGACAGGCACAGCTTTAAAGCGCGCTTCCGGAGCCCCACTACCGCCCTTCATCAAGCGGTACGAATGTCAGTCGCTTACGTCCTTTAAAATACTTCTGCAACATTCCATTTTCTAAACGCTCCATTAATCCGGGAAATCCATTCCGTCCTGTTCCGATTCTTGCTTCAGGCGGATGGATAATTTATTGCTATATACTTTTTCTAACAATAAGCATTCGTTTCGGAACGCCCAATATTAGAGGCAGGCACATAAAATGAACCGGTCGCATCCCAGATTCTCGAACAAAGTTTTTCGAAACTGGGATTCCACCACTCCCATCAACTCTTGGTACACACGAGTCGTTTGGGAGATCCGTTATTTTACTACATGTGCCTGCTTCTTATACGTATGCAGAAAATTATTTTGCAATATTGCCAATGAAATTTATGGCGACGATATTTTGACGACGGTTAAAGGGCCCCATTTCAGCATTGTAGTTTGCAGAATAAGTGGTCTTGTAATACGAAAACTTCTAATGAGAAAACACAGCGAAAGGTATAAGTGACATACCAAGATCGGGGTTTGCGCTGACAAGGGCAGCGAGTGTGGTTAGTAGACCATCGTTGCATCGTCTAACTAAGTCCGGGGCCAGATTGGCGTTCACGATCTCTTCCACTGGGTTTCTCAAACCGATATTTTGCAACATATTGGCGACAACATACTTTGAACGCAGTGGTGATGCATGAGAGACGGAAGAGTCGCAGAACGATTCCAGGAGATCATTAAAAACTCTAAATTCATAATCGTTTCGCACTCATTGTAGTCTGCAGCTATTTCCACAACATCCATCCTAACATACTTTGACCGCAATGCGTATCCTTCACAAATAGTAAAAGAAACAAATAATCAATCTAACGCAATCTTACTTATTAAATGTTGATGACATGACGGGTATGCTCATGTTATTGAGAAGTCTGCTCAGTGCGTCTAAAATGGCTAGCAGAAGCTCAATGCGCTGAAAAATAGAACATGAAGGGAATTTCGGCGGATGTGATACCTGAACGGAGAACGGAATAGGCGGAGGCAATGCATTGATTCCACCGGAAAGACACTCGAGCATTCGCTGTTGAAGTGAAGATGGGAGTCTGCGTGCAGATCCATTCGACACGAGAACTTGCAACAAAGAACACAACTTCCGGGTGAACGTCTACAGTTGAACTCGTTAAGCTTCTTCTTATTATCCTAACCATTCTTTGCTGTGCGTTCCTTTCGTTAGTTGACAGGGACTGCAGAAGTGCCCCCACCATCTCGCTTGTTGAATCTACTCTTAATACCATACCCTGACGGCGCGACAAAATATTTCTGAAGTGTAGAGTTAGATTTTGGTGGCCCATGGTCATATTAGGAAGTGCTCACTTGAGAATGTAGATAACGTGTTCCACGAAAAGCGCGTTGCTCGAATTCGATGCCAGATTAGACGAGATGGTATGAAGTAGAAACTGATCGAGGGATGCGTCGGTCTTGAACAATTATTGAGTAGCAATTGGGGATGTCTTTTACCTCGTAAGAAAGCTGTTCCTTCACGCATTTCGACATCAGTTCGCGGTTCAGAGACTCATCCATGCGGAGGACGGAAAGAAGGCGAGAGAAGTATCTAATTTTAGGGTATATCCTGTACTGTTCACCATTTCCCGCTCACGTTGTAACGTGATTAGGCTCCTTTATGAAGACGAGATGTGAAAGCGCGCAGAGGAATGCACTCATGGAACTCCATGCATCAACTATTGCTGAACCATCCGAAGAATCAGTTGTCACCTGTAAGATCGTTCAAAGTAGTTATGTTCGCTTTGATTAGGACCTTGGATACGTGATCGATAAATTCAGCATGGTCTTTTGAGCCTTGAACCAGCTGATTGGTGAACATTTCCCAAATCCGGAATGTTTCGTGCCATGCTTCTTGAAGTGCAACACTTGAATGAGGGAGGCTCCTGTGATTTCAACATTAAAGAGCGGACAGTATTAATTTCATAATATATTGGATAAACGAACCGAAGTATCCTATTAATGCTCTTCTGCAATGCGATCCGGCCCGCTGTCAAAATTGTGGATTGCGGAACAGCAGCCATCAACCTAGTACATGTATAGTGTATAGATTTGACCACTAATTAAACTTACTTGCTGAGAGACGAATCAATCTGCACCCCTGACAACGCTGCACACTCCTGTGCATGAAGTCCAAATAACGACAAGCAACAAAGAACGAGATCCGCGGACGAGTTCCACAGGTATAGAAAGCATACAACCTAAATCATAATTATTTATTTATTGAATGGAGTATGTTCACCTCGAATTTGACTATGCTCTGTTGAGCAATGCCATCCAGAACATCGGCAGGAATTGGAAAGCTTTGATCAGCTAAATACTGGGCTCTAAATAAATTATTCGTCCTTGTGTAACGCATGCTTGATCCTCACCTTTTCCTCATCAGTACTTGCAGCCACGAAATCACATTCTCGGCGTTACTCACTTGCAGGTGTATGAGCTTTTGACAAATAGAAAACAGCATGTGAGAGCTAGATTGTGCGGTGATGATATCTTGGAATGACAGCTACTTCACACCTGACAGTGAAGAATGTTTCTCGAACACTTTGCGGCGTCGAATTCCATTCTGGAATCGCGGCATGGAGTGCTAGCAATGCCTGAACGAAAGTATTTTACATAAAGTAACCAGGTTTGGATAAATCAGGAAGCACCTGCATGGCATGAATCTGTAGTTGGGGGTGGTCGATGAGCAAGACGAGGCCGGATACTACAGACTCGATGCAGTTGTCATCTGTCGTATTCTGAATTGAGTTTACGGAGGAATTCGCACGAGTAGGATGCCTTTTTCCGAATCAACAGTGCCGGGTTTGTAGTGATCAGCTTGATGATGGCAATGAGTATAGTATTGTGGTTACACTCCGAAAGCGGTGAGACGCTGCCAAGTGAAGCAGATGATGGCCTTTCTGTCCTCCGCCCCGAGACTTTGTGCCACGACTGAAATGATGAGAAAGTATTTGCCTGACAATGAGAACCTGCTTTAACTACGATCACCAACTGAGAAAATGAGTGCGAGTGTTGAGTGGCCCGAAGCTACAGCCGAATTCACAGGGTAGATTACAATTAGCGTGAAATGCCGCGTTACCCGCACTCACTTCCTGTGTGGTAGAGCGTCCTACCCTGCTCATTCCGAGCTGCAGATGTGCTTGTGCATTGGGCGGTTCCGAGTCCAGCACTCGCTCCAGATTCGTAGTGAGGAGTGCTCGCAGCTGTTGAGATCGTGAGGCTATCAAGTCGATCGTTGGCCACCACGATAGTTGACGCTAAAGTAAATCATCTCCATGTCGATGGATTTGTTCTTTACGTGATTGGCGATCTCAGTTAACGCTTCAACAAGCACAAGTTGTAGCAACGGCTCTTTTGAGCTCAGACAGACACGGAATACGTCGTTGTCGAACTGCAAATGTTTAGAGCATGACTTTAGCTTTTCGCAATTTGCGCAGGAGTGTCTTACTCTCAATCTATATAGTGCTACGAAACAGTCGACCAACACTCTCCGATCCATTTCGCGACAACGCGCTCCAGTAGCAAGTACAGCCTGATTTCGTTCAGTGAGGGCCATTTCGAGTTCATCACCTTCGCATATTCGACGAGTTTTTCAACAACATTGAAGACGAAGAATACAGAGGGGTTCACGTACGTCGCACACTTGCATAGATTCACCTTTGATGAACAATATGTAATTTCCGTATCGTCATACTCACAATTGCGTGACCGGCGTACTGTAACTGCGCACTCCATACTGATTTGTTATTCTGCGTATTTCCAGAGTGAACGGATGAAGAAACCATATCCACAAAAGAACGCTGAACATTCACGATGTATTGGAAGATGAAAAGAGTTACCTTCATGATTGCATTTTCAGGGAGTGAAACACCTCCTTGATCGGCGTGGGCAATTGCTTCCAGCGAACACTGAAGTAATTTAACATATTCTTATAACTTGTGGGGATTTTACCGGTGATACCGCTATTAACATCATTTGAACCGGCCAACAAACACATCTCCGTTTTAGCTCTGGAGTATTCATTGCAATGAAGAGAGTGTCCATTACTTCTGAAAGTACAACGATGCGGTCTAGTGCAAGAGTAGTTCGGACCTGCTACATGCTCCTGTGGCGAATGTTGAATTGTAGAAAACTGATCAGGAAAGTTCTCTATCCACCTCCAAATCACCGATGCTATCATGGAGCAAACGCTATCGAGGTGCTCCTTGCGAGGAGGCCACAGTGCCGTGACCTTCATTCGAGACTCTCGTTTATCTACGTCCATCTTCCTACCATTTGGATGAATTTGACCAGCATATCGAGTTCAAGTGTTACATAGGCCATCAGCGATACATCAGCGACTGCTTGGTTCATCACCTCCTCGCTACTGTCTTCTTCCTTCAATATACAGCGGTGATTCCATTCTCACTGACAGTCGGTTGTGCTTACTTGCATGATTCGAAGACCTCGTTCTGCCCTAGAAACTAGGACTGAAGCAGCAACGTTGCCAACTCGAGACACGACGCGAGTTGCCTTCTCAGCTACTCGGAGATGACCTTACTATTTGAATTAGTGGCTAACCTGCAGTTACATTTCCCCCGCACACAATGGTCCACATTTCGTCTAGCACTGACTTCATACAGGCTTCCCTTTCCATGTTGCGACTCAACAGCGGCTGCAGGTTTCCGTTTTATACCCGTAGGATATTTCAATTTACCTGAGCATCTTGGAGGCATTCGAGCAGAGTTTGAAGAATAACGAGTCGCGACTGTGATAGGGCTAGATGGGAAGTCCATCTCTGTAACGAAGTTCTCCGTCCAGACGTTTCCCGCTCAGGATCGGTACTTACACTTGCGTTGACGGCTTTGAGAACGCGCACAAGGGCGAGAATAACGAGATGGAAGTGGTGCCGGCTAACGTTGATTATGCACGAATGAGTGGTGTTGAGAAGCTCGCGGGATTCGCGATCCAGGGCTTTTCCAGTCCGCGTTGGGAGCTTAAAAATGCGAACAATGTCAATCGACCCATGAATCGAACTACCTGGTCTTGATATCGTTGAATTAGAGACGAGATCCATTCTACTGGTTTCTGTTTTTGCGAATGTGAAATAGACTGTGAAATCGGTCGAACGGACATCTGATCATTCGTCACCTAGCGATTCCCGGCATCGCCTGTAACGAGAATCACCATGCGAGAGAAGATGCTGGCACTGTCGTCATCATTAATTCATAAAATATATCTCCGTTCGCTCGTCCGTACCAGCGAGATGTAAATAAAATGTATTGAAAGAAGAGCAGACGACGAGCAAACAACGAAGCTTCTTCGAGAATTGCATGGAATTGAATTACATTCAACGAAAGGAGAAGAGTGCGCTCGTAATGCATGCGGCTCGGTCCACTGGAGTCAGGGAAACGGGGTATTCAATAAATTCTCGTCCCATCTCGTCGCCCGAGGCAATACATTTCATTAGAAATTCAGTGTGCGGAGTGATTCTGAAAATGGTCGAGAAATACTAATAGCATGGCTTGCAAACATGGGGAATATCAACTAATCAGCATCATATGGCAAACATTCAATGTAACTTCAATCTATCTGGACCATTATTTTCGGATGCCAAAGGCGTGTATAGAGTGATTTCTTTCAGGTGGTACTAAAATGATGAAAAAAATCAGTTCTGCTCTGCAAATCCAATCGCGGTATGATTGCCTGAAACGCTCTATCTGTACCAGGAAACCTTTAGTACGCAATTCATGTAATCACTGATCAAGAAAGATAAAGGCGTTGTAAATGAAGATCTATCTGCAGATTTCAATTTCTCAGGCCGCAAAATAGATTTACTCTAGGGGTTCTATTTTACAATTTTATATTCTGCGGTCTAGGACCATTGAAAACATATCATGTTTTAATTCTTAATTGTAGAACATATGGTCCACCGCACCTTCGGCACCACACTTCTGAGTTCCTCAGCGGTAGCGGAATCAACGTCATTCGACAATAACTTCGGAAATCAGCCCGAAGACGGTATTCTTTCAAATATCCTTGAAAGTTTCAAATAACATGCATGAAATACGCTGTCCAGATGCATACATTTACTGGCAAAGGAAATAGTTTTGATCCAAAATGACTGGAAAAAATTCTGCAACCATTATACAGTGCTGGCCATTCTCCGTGAACAATGGAGAAGGACGGAGACGGATGGAGAATGACAGAAATCTCCATGTCGAATATCTTTCTAAATTTAGATGCTGTTGACTTGGGGTTTTCGCATAGTGGTAGCCCTCGTTCTGCTGCATAAGTACGAATATACTAGAAATTCATAAACTCCGTCATCGCTTCAGGAATTGGCCATAACCGGGTCATCCGTGAAAAAAATAATACCCTGATTTTCAATTTTTTTAATAATTACAATAATACCCTGATTTTCAATTTTTGCTTCGAGACCGCCAGGCCACGCCCCTTTTTGTTGATCTCACTGCGATTATTGAAATTCAGGGTATTATTGCTTTTTCACGGATGACTCGGTTTTAACCATTTCTTGAAGCGATGACGTAGTTTATGAATTTCTAAAATTTTCATATTTATCCAGCAGAGCGAGGGCTACCACTATGTGGAAACGCCAAGTCAAGAGCTTCTAAATTTAGAGAGATATTCTCCGTGGAGATTTCAGTCATTCTCCATCCTTCTCTGTTCTAAATACTCTATTGCTCACGGAGAATGGCCAGCACTGTAGAGGGAACGTTGATTATGTTTTTTTTTGAGTCGACGGTTTTTTTTGGAAGATGGCGTCTTTTTACCATGAACAAAATTGTGCGGCTTGCCTGAAACTTTTTTGCTGCGTCTATTCACTTTCCTAAATTCCAGTGAAATCGGATCCATACTCTGGAATGCTTAACGTGATCGGCGAGATGCGACTCGACGACAGCCTGTCTTCTGCGCCCATTCCACATCAATCCATCAACGATTCAAACGTAACTTTTGTCCCGAACGTTTTTATGATACCACTATCATTTTTAACATGGTTTTATGTCTTATCTTCAGACGAGCCAGACGCGTCCCGGGGCATTCACTTTCCGGCGCTCCACTCCCGTGGTCCCTTCGACTATTACTGTGCCGGATGCTTCCCGTGATCAGGAAATGAGAGCAGGGGCGGCTAAGATGATTGGATCTCTGCTTATGAATGGACACACGATGCTGGATGGCAACTGCCCTACCTGCAACGTCAGTTATTCATTCTAGAACGGCGAATACAATCCTATTGCAGTGTGTCCTCATGGCAAAAGGTAGTGGTCCTCGAATTTGCGCCGGCTGTACGTGGTACGTGCTGAATCCGCTGAACCCGCCTCTCAATGAGATCTCTTCTGTCGGTGGTTGGTTTATAATCTTGGTTCTGGTTCACATGTCATGTGGGATAACAATACTGTTATTACATACGCCGACGAAAAATTGCAAACGCAAAAAATTGTCGAGTCTGAAAATTTTTGGATAGAGACGCGGCGCTGGCATTTTTGTCAAACCCTTTCAGAAATAGCTATGCAAGTCAAGGTCGAAGATGTGGTCAACGAAGATCCGAAGCCAGTTGATCCCGAAGTGGACGAGGAACAGTATGAAGAAGAAAGAGACTCGACTTCGCTCGATACTGCAGTGGAAAATTCGCACGAGAACAGCGACTTCGATTATCCCTCGGTATGAGTTAATTCCTTGACTGGCACATTTGAAAGAGGCGACCGCACCGTCACGAGCGTGGACACGCCATGCAAATTATGGTCGCCGAAATAGAAAAAAAACACTCGAGCTGCATATTTTTTTCCAACATTTCGATTACCGTTTATGATACCTTTTTCAGTTTCTTGTTTTCCAGGATTCGGAGGTCGACGAGTCTGCTAAGTTTCGTGATGAGGTATCCAAGAGAATGGGAAGCCTTTTACTCAAGGTAAAAATCTTAAAATTCTCCTGGAACACTTACATGTCAATGTTATCGTTGTTGCAGAGATACACGATGCTGGGTGAGATGTGCGCAACGTGTGGAGGAGTTCTCTTGCAGCTGGGAGATGCTCCCAAGCTTTGCATTGAGTGCCAGCTTCGGAGTGGTGAAAAAGACGACGGTAAACAAGTTGTAATATTTGGGCCAAGAAACCCTATTACAGCCCTGTATACGACGCCCATTGAAGCACCCGCCGAATCTTTCAAGTCGCCCACTGAAGCACCCGTCGAATCTTTCAAATCAACCTCAAAGACCGTTCATTTCCAGGTAATACCCTTTTTACATACATAATTAAAACACAATTTGACATGTATACTTACAAAAGTTTTGTAGGGTTTTCGGCTGTTAGAATTCCGTAGTCACAAAGTGCGTCAACATACTAGGGGACGTACAGCAACAATTCTGGCCCTCACATGAAAGAAATAATAATTATAATATCTCCTTCCAATGGTACTACTAAAATACGATCTCATGGTCGCTGCCCTGTTTTGGTCCTCCTACAAAACACGGTCTTCATCCCCTTATATCGTCCGACCAAAGATGGTCCAGAAATAAACATGGGGTATTTACAGGCCGACCGTCCGGAGGACGTTGATGCAGTGGGCGTTGCATCCGCCGCAATCGCCTCCAAGATGAAGTGGCTCGCCTCTCGTCTCGATGAATCACAGGACCTCCAGGAGATCTCCTCGCTTCTCTCCGTCATGGAGACTGCTCTTCGAGCCTCCAGGGCCTTCCAATAAATGTTACACCCCCCTAACACAATATAATTCGCTGTAATCCCCTATCTTTGCAATTGTAGCTGTAATCGCTAGAAGCGTTCCGTTTTATGTACTCGTCATATTTTTAAAGTCGCATTCTTGCTGTCCCAGTGTCACATTCGTTTCCAAGCATCTGAAGCTGTGTTGTTGTGTTCTGTCTGATCAATGAAGATGAAGACTTGTTTTCAGACATTGAAGATGAGTGTTTAGCGTTATCTATGCGCTGGGATACCAAGTTTGCTTATCATGGACTTCGGAATAGATAGCATATTTATCCAGGGATGTCGAAAACGGCTACGTCGTCTTCTGCACAGAAGAACCGCGGGCAGATGCTAGGAACGTCTTCATACGGGAGGAGCACCACCAGGGTCTCCCTTCGACACTATGGTATCTACATTACACCTTTACATTTATGCTGTGTCATTTGATCCAGGAGAAGACGAAAAGAATGACTATATTCCTTCAAAGCGAAGCCGTTCGTTCAAGTCAAAAGCTGGAAAAGAAGCGGACGAGGGACCATGGGACTACGTGCGTTTTTACCCAATATAGTTTCTCTTGATTATATTTCAATACAGTAATATTTCGAGGGCTTATTGCTTTGACTTGCCCATTGTGCATCCTTAAGATCAATTTTTTTCTAAGGATCAAGAAAAAGTATATAAAAAATTTTGTTTACCTGCTTACTCTTATACACAATTTAGGACAACGAAACTTCGGAGATGCTCGACCTGGCCACGTCCCCCGTAAAGGGTTCGGTCCTCTCTGTCAAAAACACATGGGTCAATTGGATGCAGCTCTTCCTTCAACTTCTCTTCGAGTTCACGCTGAATTCAACTACGACGACGAGGACGATGAATACTATGACGACATGTCACAAGAGTAAGGAAGGAACCACATGGCAGGCGACAAGCTGATATTGCAGTATGAACCGTGGTCGGATGACCTCACGGTATTCGCCCCCTCGTCCCATGACTGCCGCTGCGTACGGGCGACGAGTGGCCGAGCAGCATGCATTAGGGAAGCCCCTGGAGCAGATGACGGTCTCCCCCCCCCCTTCCTGTCCATGCCGAGTGGACCCTGCAGATGGAGATGGCCCCTATTACTCCCTCTCACTTGGCCATGGGCGACCTCCACGCCCGTCTCTGCAGAGCCAGTACGAGGGCAGAGGCGGAAGCATGGGCGTGTAACATCGGACTCACGATGAAGGTTTGCATCTTAATGTCCGTCGTATATGCACTGCTCTTTTAGCTCAACGTCCTCTCCCAGACGGTGGATATGTTACGTGCTGAGGTGAGTTGAAATAGTTTTTATTTGTCTTGGAAGTTTGCCTAGGACGATATTATACATTGTTTGTAGCTCGCGGAAGTGAGATCCTCGCTCCCTTCCACGATGACTTCATTCTATTCGCCCCTTCTCAAAGCATCTGCTGGGAAGCAAATGGCCGGCAAGACGCAGTCCAAGATCGGGTACCTCGACAGCATCAACCAAGTACTTGTTGATCTCAATTGCAGCCGATTCACGATGATCGACAAGTTCGGAGACGAGAGCATTCCCCCCGCTATCGGAAACTTCGCCATTCCAGCGGGCATCTACTGTACACACTGTTAGTGCGCACTTTTTCGCTCGTCCATTTAATTGTACCAATCGAAATAGCGTACGAGACTTTGCGTGTGTAATGCAATTATGTCTTCAGCGGTCAACCTCTCGACGGTGTACTGCCAACTGCAGAGGGAAGGGCGCCATCATCCAGGACTCGTATTCCTCATGCACTTTATCCGCAATATCCTCCATTTGGTTAGGCCCCACTCCGCCCGCTTTTTCCACTTCCATTAACAGGCCGTCCCTCCTCCACACAAGTTCCGCCTAACGCTACGTTCCAAACGACTTGCCAACAAGCTGGAGAACATCTCCACCGAGTTCGTGAGCTCCATTGAAGGTACATTTCCGATCACTTCATCATTGGTATCCTTTTATCAGATTTCGTGTTCGCGACCTTCGATCAGTTCGGATTGTCTAGAGTGAATTTGGCTCACGCGTTCCGTGTGACTCTGTCTAACGAACTGTGAGTATGAGGGCGGGAATCCATTGAGAGTTGCCACAGGAGAGAACTGCGTCGAACGACACCTCGCCACCAGAGCAAGTACGAAATTGTCGGCGGCCTCGCCCTCGTGGCTGATGATGGTTGGCCCCAGCGTCCACTGATAATGACAACCTCAACAGAGTACATCGACGAGGAGTACGACGGAGACGAGGAGGGGCAGCAGCAAGTAAAGACTTCGCTCCACGAGATCCCCGTTGAAGAGGACGATGGAAGGCATGCAAGGGTGAGAGATATGCTAGTGACTCCATTCCCTTGATTCCAATTGTTCAACCAGCTTCTCTATTCATCGGCTTACTTTGAGGCTCGCGAAGATAAATCGAGACTGGGAGATGAGGACGAATTCGACGAAGATATTCCCGATATGTGAATATCTGTCCGAAAATAAATTTCTGTTGTAATTATTTTGAAGTGTTGCCATGTTTTGTTTTGAGTTCCGAGTGATAAACACAAAAGCGATCTGGACGCAAAAGAACTTATCAGTTTGGAAACTGAGTGATACTTGATGGTTGTCGGGCATTGTGGACCATGTTTAAGGGCGTAGAGGTAACATGGCATCGGGAGTGGGCGGCGGCCCTCCCTGTGCAGAGGACCCACCCGAACTCCTCGAGCGCTCTCTTGGACTCTACCTCCGCCCCCTGTCGCGGATTCAGATTGTTGTTAAGTTGCCACAGGTTCGCACTCACATCGTTCATCTGTAAAGAAAAGCTAATCGAAGATGAAAACCCTCGGCCAATCCATCTCCAACTGGGATCTCATGGAGAAGCTCAAGAAAGCTGTCGTCCCTATCCAAGTTTGATTTTTCGTCGCTCTTCTTATTGTTCCGTTAAGATGGAGGCAATTCGTGTGAAGGAGTCTTCACTGGAGATTGTATCGTTCGAGGCGGAGCTCAACTCGCGTCTGAACATGCAGAGGGTATCACAGATAATTGGGAATCGGCAGGGTTCGATTCGTTTGAGGTTGTGAAGGGCCTGGACGGGCTCCTTCTCAAGGTGGCGGGATTCGCAGATGCTCTACGGGTACGAGCAGCAGAGGCCAAGGTTCCCCCACTTCAAAGTGCAACAAGCATGAAGTTGTAGTCGGACTGTCCGACGCGGATTGACTGGGATGATCACTTCTACAAGAATGGACAGAGGGGCGCTCATCCTGATACTGTGCACATCGCCATGCTGCCCCTCAACTGGTTCCAGGTACCCCCCTACCCCTCCCTCCCTCTCTCTCGGCCATTCTCCGTGTAGAACGGCAAATCGGAGTTGCCTTCGGAGAAGTTGATGGGAAGTGCCATGTCCGTGTTCGGGGAGGTCAAGGGCGTGGACATTCCCTGCTGTGATCCACTCCGTCCCCTCATGCCGCCCACTATCTCTGGAATACAGAAGAAGGCATACAGTTTTGGTCAGGTACGCATCCATTTATCCTTTGAACATGAGTCTCGGCGATAGAAAGGGGCGGTGAATCCTTTCCCAGGCTGCTGTTATCGTGCTTTGCAGGAAGTTCTCTTCGAGGCATTCATCCAGTACAAGGATTACTCTTCATTTCTTCAGGCGATGGAGGGGCTACGGAATCAAAAGTGGATGAAGAGGACACCCGAGGGGAAAACTTTCTATGCAAACGTCAAGGTCACCCCCTAGGACACTTTTTCATTTCGTTAAAATAGTTGCCCACGATCCAATTATGGACATTGGCCGAAGGGGGATGGCCCTGTGCGAGACTCTTTTTTCATGCGCTGGCCGAGTGGATGGCTCACCAGCCTCATACCTACAGGTACTCTCCACTCTTTCAGTCGCCGCTCTCTCCCTGCCATGCGAGGAAGAGGCAAGTGAGAATATGCTCAGGTGGACTTCGATCGGACTTCCCATCTGAGTGAGACCAAGATTCGAATGAGAGACGAGGAACGGGAACGCATTCTCAAGGAAAGGGAGAAGAAAGAAGAAGAAGCCAAGAAGGCCAAGTTAGAACGCTAAATTACCGTAAAATAATAGTTAATTGCAGAGCTGAGGAGGAACAACGGGTTAAACAGGAAAAGGCTGACAAGGAAAGAAGGAAAGAAGAACGGGAATTGAAGAGGAAGATGGAGGTGCTTTTCCTACTAAGCACTTCTGACAATGAATGCTTGCAGTATGAGTTGGAGCGCCGAAGATTGGAGAGGAAGAAATTACTGGAACATAAGTTGGCAGAGGAAGAGAGGGAATGGGCGGCTAGAAAGGCAACCGAGGCCAAGCGACTTCTTGGATATGTATTCACTCGGATTCAGGTCTGAGAGGCCACTCATATTCCTAAATGCCGTGTTTTGAAGGCGCGTGCTGATCATGAGAAGGAAGAGGAAACGAGAAGGCTGCGGGAGGAACTGGATGAAGTGGAGACTGGCCGACTGAGAGAAGCCCTCCCCGTCGATGACGAGGCTGAACTCAGAAGCTCACTGCTCAAGCAACGAGAAGCCAGGATGAGAGAGAGGGTGTGAGGGAGGGGAGAAGAGGGACGAGGGCCATTCAGCTCAAAGAGAGGATGAGGGGAATGGTGGCAGAGGTCGAGATTCCCGAGACGAACGGCAGCCACAAGAACAAAGACAAGAAGAAAAAACCAAAGAAGAAAGGTGATTGATCATGTGCGTGAAGGGAAAGAATGGAGGAATTCAGTCTCTCGGTCTTCTTCCTCATCCTCTCGTGACACGTTCGACTCTCATCGGGCAAAGAAGAAGAAGAAACTTCGAAATCGATCTCGGTATGTGTATGTACTAGAATTGTGTAGATATTATCCACAGACGTTTCAAGTTATAGAATGCTAATCAAACGAAGCATGCGTAAGCTGCTGAGAAAATACCGCATGATGATCCCATAACGTGTACGCTGTGCAAATGTTGGAGATGTGCTTATTTCAGATCGGACTCCAAGAAACATCGGAGAAGCCGACCTCAATCTCCTTACGAAGAGAAACGAAAGAAACAGTAGTTGTTTACACGTTTGTTGTACATTCTACGATCTCGGTGCGCAAGCGGCGTCTAATAGATTTGTTCCCACTCTAATATCACTTCGTACCTACTGGGTCTCAACCGTGTTGTACACTAACGTTGATCATGCACAATGATAAAATGTCCAGAAGCAATCACCACGCAAATTCTACTCATGATATCGCGACAATCACTATTTTTTTGTTTTAATGGGCTATTCTATTCAATTGGTATTTTTAAGTAAGAAGTATTTTTCCTTTTCCGTGAAATTCTGGTTGTACCCAGTTCACCTACGTTGAAACGCCAGGTGAACTGGGTAATTTAGGTTCGACTCGCGTTTTTTTCGCCCGCCGACACAACTTCCCAGGGGGA
>JACMIG010000227.1:15157-34984 GCA_014805385.1 Levipalatum texanum
CCCCCCTTGGGTTGCGGGTAAAACCCCCCCCCCCCCCCGCAATCACGCACTCTTAGCATTGGTCGTGTTTTTGATGTAACGCGAGCATGTGAATTGGTAGAAGTCATCACACGGGTCCGCGTTTCTGTCGATTCCGCGTAGGAGCTGAGAGGCTGCTTGCTATAAATTGGGTGATAATTTTTTCCGAATGCATACAAAGCAACCTGCCAAGCAGCACTGTTCGATACGGGTCCAGCCATTCTGCATCCCTTGACTTGGGGAGCTTCAGTAGTGGAGGTAACGGGCGGAGCGGCTGTCGAACTGACTTCATCTGGGGTCTTGTTGATCTGAAAGATAGTAGTCAGTTTCTCTAAATTATAATTTACATTTTGAATAAACCTGTTTACCTTTTGATAGATAATGATGTTGAAGACGAGCGATGCAATTACCACAGCAGCGGCACATAGCACTAGGGCTGAAATACACGAGTCATGATGTCCCAGAACAGATGGTTTACCGAAATTAAAGCCGATTAATTTTGACATGGTGGCCGCGCTCGCTTGGGGGAAGCAGCCAACAAGGCGGACTATCGACGAGAGCTCAAGACTAGAGTCCGACTCGATTCCTGCGTCTCCTCCAAGACCGTGATCTATACATCTGTAGTCACTTCGTCACAGCACTCTCTGTTTCACTGCGTCTCCACAAATCCTGCATTCTCTTGTTTATGAAAGATTGCAAGCCGCCAGAGATGGGTTGAGGTGCAGAATTCCTTTCGCATCGTTATCACCTTATCGCGTATACACAGATTCACGGTGTCCGCATTCTGCTCCAGCACCGGGCTCATCATTGCGAGAGGTGACGAATCAGTTGGAAGAGATTCCAAACCACATCACAGGATACAATCCCATTTGAGCACCATTTTTCTAGAAACTCATATTCTGGGTTCAGACACGTTCATGTGAGACAACACAGAAAATATAAAATGCAATGTGTGTTTGAATACACAAATGAGGCATACTCGTTGTCCCGAAAACGAATCCCGGACTACGATGGGCTGCAGAGAGATATTTCAAAAAAATTCATTTGCTCATCAGATATTGTCATAAATCCCTCAATTTTCGAAGTTTTTGGCGTTTCCAGACAGGCTATCGATCCTGGTTTTTGCTTAATGAAGCGAAAACGAGCTGATCTTTCGAGGTGAGACATTTTAGCATATCAAAAAATTTTAGCATATCAAACAAGTCGTCGTAATCGGTTCGTGTTCACTTCCCCTGGTCGTCTGTCCGATCGTCCGTCGGCTTTTCCCTTCTTCTCTTTGTCTTCCCCCATCGACAATGACGAAGATCCGTGCAGCCGTGAAGAAGATCCCCACCCCGTCTCCCAAGGTTGAGCGTTTCAAATAAAGCCCTACATAGTGATTCCTACCAGATGGCCCAGCCCAAATTCCTGATATCGCCTGACCAGCCGCCCTTGCATCCCCGTCGAACTGCTCCACACCATGGCGAGCCCCAGAAGCCGAGCGACGACCACGCAGTTATCATGCCAGCCAAGGTGCTCGGTCCCGTCTGGAGCCTTCTACCGTATCCCTCCCCTTCTACCGTATCCCTCCCATCCAGGGGGCGCATAAAGGCAAGGAGAGGCTGGAGCTGCAGCCAGCTGCTAAAGGCAACAAGAAGAAGGCGGCGCCCCAGTCACAGAAGCAGATGGATCGAGAGGTTGGGCGGACAAGAAAAAGATATCCTGGTCGACGACCGCGACGCGGGATCAGACGCGTCGCGGTTATCGACCAGATTATCTATGAGGACATTCGCGTGATGCGTCGCATGGTCGCCGAAGCCAACCTGTTGTATGCCCGATCGGGTATGCACTTTTCCCCCCATCCCAAACTGACATACCGTAACCTAGGCCTCCGCGTCCGCGTCAAGCTCGTAATGCTGAAGTACCTCGTGTGGCTTGTATCGTTGCTCCGATCCTTCGTGTTAGTTTGCGATCACTCTTCATCGTGTACATACCGTACTCCAGACACGTTATTATTCTGGCGTATGCGATCCGCAGCCTCAATACCCTGAACGCGATGGAGTTGGCAGAAGGCGAATTCCTCAGTGGCGTGGTGAGTTGACGACGGTCGCCGTGATAAACGATGGAACCAATTGTGAAACACCGCCGGGACTCAATACTGCGTTTATCGGAAATCACTTCAACAACGATTATTCCCTCGAAACTACCCAGGTGACTGCGTGGTCGTCCCTCATGACTGCAATGGGAATAGTCGGGCTCGGGACGGAGATGCTCTTCTCCCTGGGCTATAACAAGATTAAAGCGGGGTATCGTGTGGCGTCTTTCCCTTCCGTGACCCATTTCAAGGACCACAGCCTGGATCTACACGGCGAATACCGTCGCCGTCTTCGCCATCGTGGCCATGGGGGCCATTTCAGGTTTGGATGAAATCACACGGTCGCTATTTCTCCAGGTGGAATAAATGCTCGGACTCCCGAGCTCGTGAAATCGCTCATTGGAAATTCGCTTGCACGCGCAGCTAATCCCACCGAGGTATTCAATATCTCAGGTCACCGAAATGAAAAACAATCAGATGGCCTCCCGTTTCTCGGCTGAATTTGAGTGCTGTGGATTCGAGGAGGGCCCGAGCGACTGGCACGACCGCGTTACCTTCAACTACATGAGCGAGGTGCTCTATGAAAGACTCTTCTCGGCCTCTCAAACCATCCTCGTAGACGACCGGCGACATCCGCGAATTGCGGCAGACTTTCAATTGGGCGTTCAAGTGCAAAGCGGAATCGGATATGGTAAGGATCATAAATATACCAGCTGTCTTCGAAAACAATCCCAGGCCTTTTATTGAAATTACTAGGTAACATTGTCGAGTACACCAAAACGCCGCTCATTCCCTCTTGACCTTCCGTGGTTTCATGGTCAATCAGACCCAAGCTGGTCATAAAACAACGGTAGATCAGGAGCAGCACTGCGTTTTGGTGCCCGACAATAAGTGGGAGAAGTATAATATAATGATTATCTCCAAGATCTGCTATCTGCCCCCGTTCTGCTGCCGCTTATACGTTGCGGACGATGGGGCTGCAGGCGCAGGGAGGGGATGCCATGTAGCGGAGATCAATCGTGAGCGACTCCTCCTACAATCTTACGTGCAACCATTCCTCTAGGCACTGTGACGACCGATCGACGCTCTCTTCACAACGCCATGGATAAGGACGCCGCCTTGCGAAAGGTGCTGTATTGTCGATCACCAAATTTCACCCCACCCGTACCGTGGGAAAGTGCAGCCATTGATCTACCTCTGGTTTACTTCCGGTTTGGCTCGGAAACTGATCACAAAGTGGAATTAGATCGTTTCAGAGCGAAACTGGTGCGTAATGTACCAACCGGTGATAGATCATGAGCTCCACTTTACCACGGTACTGCGGTAATGCGCCGTGTTTTGGTTCCCGACAATAGAGAAGAGACATTTCATAAGCATGAAAAACCTCTTCCGAATTATGTATCTAACATTAAGTCCCCCACGTGTTAATTGTTCCACCAGACGACGCGAAAAAATGACTTGTGTACGAATTTTAAGATTCGTGCGGGATCATTCAGCAATGATCTCATCGACGATGATCATTACATGAAATCAGTGCGGAAAAACGGCTGCATGAAGGTACGGAATATACCTCGACCACCACCTCTTCATGAACATTGTACAGGAAATGCAGCGCAAGTTCGGGCCCAATTCCTTGATTCTCTTTGTCTGTGCCCTCATTCTCATCCCCCTGACCATTATTCAGGTTGGTTCCCACAACCAATTCTTGTCTACCGTAATCCCCCTCTTCAGACTTTCTTCGTTTCGATCACAATTATCAATGAGCAGTCGTTTGGACGCATTGATCGGGAACGGGGCAGAGTGAGCTTATCCCCCGCTGAACAGACTGTAACCCGTCAGGTTATCAATACGGATCGGATGGCGTTCATCGACTTTATGCGCCGCATTGACGTTCGCCTCGGCATCGCGGGCAACGACGACTTGGTTACGGTGACTGGTAAGGATTGCAATGAGAAGAATAGAACTTTCCCCGCGAACAGATTCCGAAACCGACGAGGAGACGAAGGTGAAGGGCGGGATGCGACAGAAGGTGGAAAAGTGCACTCAAGCACTGGAAGAAGAGAACGAAGCCCAGCAGCTCGGAATAACTCCTCCCGCCACCGGTGGCCAACAATTCGTCAGAGTGTTGAAACAACACTGAAATTATTCAGCACTCGTCCAAGTCGGCCCTTGAATCCACTACAGATTTCATTCTAGCTGAATGCAATTTTCAGCGATAAAATGTTCTACTGTTATTGCATCTCAGTCCTATCTGCAATCTAAAGGGATCATCGTGAAATGGCCCAGTTTGCGCGTGCGCAGCGCGCCGACACTGCACGAAATATACACTATCTGACCCCGCCCACTTGAAAGTTTGAAATCTGCAACTTTACGAAGTACTTCGCGAAGTCTATTCCACATTCTTGCCAGCACTATCCTATTTTTGCTAGATTTCCGCTTCTATGTATTCTATTTTTATGTCCGATCGGTGTCTTTATCCTCTTCTCATGTGTATCCGCAGATCGTTGCACGAGTGTTATGTAATTCGCCATCTGCTATCTTGCAACTTGAACTATTACCACTGTTAATGCCAGTATTTTGCAGGTAATGACATCTATCATCAAATTAGAGGCGCTTTCGGGAGCCCAGGATGATGGTCCGCTGTGCTACCTTCTCACAGTATGCATTTTATTCGGCAACTTATTATTGAGAATGCCTTTCGAAGTACTGCTACTCATTATCCTGGATACAATTTATATAGGTCGACGATTCCTACATTCTACTCGACGCGGGCTGGAACGACTCCTTCGACGAGGTCTACATCGATGCAGTCAGAAAGTGGGTTTTCTTTTTTTTTTTAATTACGCACTCGCAGACGTACAATAATTATTGAGGGGAAATTTCATTTCAGACGCGTTCCGTATATCAACGCCGTACTTCTTTCGTACGCGGATCCAGCGCACCTCGGAGCTCTTCCTTACCTCGTCGCCAAAGCCGGACTCACCGCCCCCATCTATGCTACTGTGAGTGCTAACGTTCCATAGGAGAAGGATCTTCCGTTATTCGTAATCAGTATTAGCCTTTTCTATTGCAGGTGCCCGTGTACAAAATGGGTCAGATGTTCATGTATGACTGGGTCTACGCTCATCAGGTAATGATTTGACCCGCGGAATTAAGAAAAATATATTTTCTAGGCAGTAGAAGACTTTGCCCATTTCTCGCTGGATGACGTCGATTCCGCCTTCGAGCGAGTGCAGCAAGTGAAGTATCACCAGACCGTGAGGCCGATTTATTTTATGAATTGAAATATTTGTATCAATTATTTTCCCTTTTTCGTTACGATAAGGTTAGGAACATGGGATTTTATGTTTATATCGTTCATGTCACTTAGAGAGATTATTCTGATATTTTTTTTAAAAACTAAATTCATTTGCAGGTTGCTCTGAAGGGCGACATCGGCCTCCAGGTGACGGCGCTGCCCGCGGGACACATGATCGGAGGCGCCATTTGGAAGATCTCCAAGGCAAGGCCTTTTTTAGAATGCTATAATGCAAATAAAATAATTCTTCTGAGACGAGAGCTAACGAACGTACAGCAAGAGAGGCAAACTGCATTGAAAAATCTGCGCCTCTTTTTTTCTCGTTATTTCTCCTTTTGGAATAATTTTTATTTGCCATGGGGATATGTGGGGATGAGAGAGAAAGTCATTGTAAATTGTATCTTGATTATATTCAGACGGGCGACGACGAGATCGTCTACGCCGTGGACTTCAACCACAAGAAGGAGAGGCATCTCAACGGATGCTTATTTGATGGTGAGTCTGGCCCGAATGGGTCTTTTTCTGCTTCTCCAAATATTGCCAACTGAAGTAAAAGTATAGTGTCTTTATCATAGATCGGCTTGATCGATCCTCGTTCTGTCCTTTCACCCAGCCGTAAAACGTTGCATGAATTCTTTCTGTTCGGCCTCGACCTGTAATAAGCATTCATATTATGCAGTAGGAATGAGCGAGATGTGCACCTTTTGCGCTGCTGCCAGCTCAATGCGCAGTCGTTCCAGTTCGACCTGCTTTTGTCGGATAAGGACCTGAAATTAGAGATCGTAACTGTTCGGCGATGAATTTAAATTCCGGGGTTTCTTTCCGCTCAATTCGTGGAAATTAACCTGTCTCTGATTGCTCTCCGTGCTGTTGGCAGCCGATTCGCGAGACTGCATCTGATCCTTGAGGGTCATAGCACGCAACTTTTCAGCTTCGACCAGTGTCGCGAGCTATATGAAAATTATACTAGTCTTCCCATATTTACAAAATAACAACCTCTTCGAACGTCTTGATGAGTGCTTCGCCACTCTTGTTGAACGCAGTGAGAATGGCGGAAAACTCCTTGCTCTGCTCCGACAGACCGATCGTCGTGTCCCACGCGTCTGGGGAATTGTTGGATTTATGGGGGAATATTATTTGGTTTTCAAACCTGGCGCCAGTAGTCGCAGGCGGTGGAGGTCATCGAGGTGCAGGCCCGCCTTCTTTAGAATAGCCTCCGCCTCGCTCATTCTACAACAAGTATACTATAATCGATAAAATAACTAGAGTTGTCTAGAGATAAAAAAATATACAGAATAAATAGGTGGCTTGAGTAGTTTGGTGGAAAAGGAGTGCAGTAGCCAAGTGGTTGGAATAATAGAAGGTCTTGGTTGCCATGACGACGCGCCCGCGCTGTTTGAAGCCGCTGGACAGCCGGGAACGAGAAAGCTCGAGGGGGGCAAGCGTGAGGGGAGAGGGGAAGGCTATCCATTATGGGGGGAACGCGGCCCATTACTACTTCGAAGTTACATAAAATGGACAAAGTCGTTTTACAGCGATCCAGCGGCCGCACCTCCTCATAACTGATGCCTACAACGCGACGTACAAACAACCAGGACGGAAGCAGAGGGACGAAAAACTGGTACGGATATTACCATATTGTCGTAATTCATTTATTAATTTTCAAGTTTTTTGGGTAAAAAATAGAAAGCAAAAAACTGATGATTTCATTATTCTCTCCAGGTCAAATCGATGATGGGAACCCTGAAGAGGGGTGGAGATGTGCTCGTCGTCATCGACACCGCAGGGAGAGTACTCGAAATTGCGCATCTCCTCGACCAGCTGTGGGGAAAGTATGTCAAACTTTGTCCGATCAAATCGAACATTAAAATCGGGAATGAAAAATGAACACAAAAAATTGATGTGCTCTTCAGCGCCGAGGCTGGTCTGGCATCGTACCAGCTCGTGATGCTCTCCCACGTCGCCTCCTCCGTCGTTGAGTTTGCCAAGTCGCAAGTGGAGTGGATGGCGGATAAGATTCTCAAGTATGATATTTACTTATCCGTTCGGTTTTTCAGGGATATTAGTTGTAAATGCTTGGTACTCATTTGATATCTACTAGCTTCTCAGATTCGCCTGGATTTAGTAAAGTAAAGATTTGATTGATCTCGTACATTGCAGATCCTTCGAGACTGGTCGCAACAACCCCTTCCAATTCCGACACGTCCAACTCGTTCATTCTCATGCCGAACTGCAGAGGGTGCGGTCTCCCAAGGTGAGAACTATAGTGATAATGCGATAAGAAGAAAAAAAACCCTATTTTTTGTTCAATTATGCATCTAACTTAATTGAGGCACCTACCGATGGGAGTCAGACGGAACTCGGTGTCTCTTGGCTTCAGATATAATGTGACTATCTTCTTGTAGGTCGTCCTCTGCCCGGACCTCTCGATGGAGATAGGATTTGCTCGCGAATTATTCCTCGAAATGGCAGCGGACACGCGGAACACGATAATCATCACGGGAAGATCGGGCGATCGAACACTCGGATCGAAGCTCATCCACTTGGCAGAGGGAACGTCCCGGGCGGTTTGTTTGTTTCTTTTATATTTTAATTTCGAGGTCTTATTGTTAGAAAATAATATAGGCCAACCGAATGAAGTCCATTTGCAGTCCTCGCGCCTGATGAAGCTGGAAGTAAAGCGGCGCGTTAAGCTGGAAGGAACGGAGCTGGAAGAGTATCGAGTGAGGAAACGGGCGGAGGACCAGGAGAAGGCACGGATAAAGTGAGAATGACAGGGGAAAAAGCCGGCGAATTGCTGCTGCACAAATATCATATTGGAGCAGTAGGGACGGGTTGGTTGATGTACTTTAAGTTTCATGTAAATTGTAACAATTGTATGAAATGTGAGAATGCTGGTAAATTGCTGTTGCACGATGTAGATTAGAACACATTGGGGGGCGTGTTGGCTAATGAAAAACAATGAAAAACAACGATTGCAGACTGGAGGCACAGCGCCGCTCCGCCCGAATCGGCCGAGCCGACGATTCGGACAGCGAAAGCGATGACGAGGAGGCAATCGCGAGCGCCGTCGCTGCTGTCACCGGACTCGCCGTTACGGTAACTGAATGGTGGAGAAGGTTCTAGGATGCGCAATTATTTCAGCCCAAGTCCGGTGGTGTCAATGGAACTCCTGGTGGAATTGGTTGGTTTTTTTTGTAAAACAAGAAGTACGCGTCGTTTTATGGAAGATAGTGCAGAATATTATAATGATTATACTTCGTAGATTATCGTAATTGTCATGTTTGTTATCAGCCCAGCTTTCCAGCCTCGACAACTCGTTCCTCGTCGATCGGCGGAGCTTTGGCTACGCCGGGCGGGGAAGCGAAGGCAGCGCCCGTTGGTAGCACTACGAGTATCTCAGGAACGGCAGCGGTGAGGGGGATTCCTTGTTTTCGCATAGCTTGGACAGTGCATTTTGCGAGTATAATGACGTCGATATAACGCGGTGATGTGGAGTCAAATCTGGGGCAAAACTTGAAGACTTGGGCTGTAAACCTGTTGAATTGAAGTCGCCCTAATTTGGTATGAAGGGGAATTGGGATTAGGAAGTGTTATTATCGCTGCATCACATGCAATAAAAACAACGAAATGTAAAATAACTGTTCCTCGTCAGGAGCTGCACACGTCGGCACACGACATTCTCATCCGATGGGAACAACAACAACGGGCGTCGTTCTTCAAGCAGAACAAGCGCAGTTTCCCCATGTTCGGATACACCGAGGAGAAGGCAAAGGTACGGTATCTCCAGTCTTTATTTGATCGGATTGTGCGAGATTTGAATCCTCGCTTTAGTGGGACGATTATGGCGAGATCATTCGACCCGAGGACTACATGATCGACGTCGTTCTGCCCGTGGCGACGACGCAACAGGTCAAGGTAGGGAAATTTGCATTATTATTTGATTAATATTAGTTGCTGCCCCCCTCTCCCCATTCATCAATTGCAATTCAGTGGTAGCTCAATTAATGCACAGTGGTTGCAATAAAGTATCTGGCTTCGCTGTTTCGAAATTCGGAAATTCGTCTGGAATTTTCAGCAAGAGCCGATTTGGCGAGGACAGCAACTGATGAAGAGCGAGGATCCGGTGGACGAGGAGACGCCGTCGACGTCCGTCCCCGAGGAGATTCCCACCAAGTGCATTAAGTACAAGATGAATATGGAGGTGTGTTGGAATAAACTAGCTCGAGAACATTAATTTGTTCTCATTTTTTTTACTAATGAAATATTTCGATTTTGCTGCATGCATTCACATGGTTTCCCCCTTGCAGGTCATGTGCCAGGTGGAATTCATCGAGTTCGAGGGCCGATCGGACGGAGAGTCGATAAAGAAGATTCTGTCCCAGATCAAGTGAGTCGCATTCCAGCATAATTGGTCAGTCTGCTCAAGTGAGCTCCAAAGATTGATGATATCATTAGAGGATGGAGGGCGAGTATACTTTCGCTCTCGGCCGGAATCATTAGTTGTCCCTGTCCGTCTGGTTGCAGAAGGGATATGCGAGAGGGGTTGGAACAGCGGGATTACTCCATGTCTCTCCCACAAGAGATACAGGTTGCTTGTGCGGTTTAGCGGCCGTTTGACCTCGACAATGACTGACCCACGCAATATTTCAATTTATACAAACTACTCCAATACGAAGTATTTACATGCTTAGATTATGGTGGTAAATCAAAAGTGTACATATGGAGATGAAGTCATGGAGGCTGGCTATCCGGCGAAAATTTCTACTCCATGGAGAATTCGTCGAAGCAGATGAGCCATTGGCCGTCCTCTTCGCGGAAGATCTGCTTGTAACTTCCTGTAGTGGATGTTATCTAATTATGGAGCGTTGTCGAAGTTCATGTCTACGGCGCAAAACAATTAGAATGCGGAAACAAAAAAGCACGGAACGCGAATCTGAACTTCGGCAATAGTCGTTGCTCACCCTTGGTGATCTTGCCCGATTCCACGACGGTAGTGCAGTAGTTGGCACGGTAGACGATGTGGTCACCAAAGCCCTCGATACGCTTGTTGTCCACCTCAACAGCGGATTCATTAATCCGTGATCCCCATTCTCGATCGATACTTTTGTCTCGGTTTTGCCGAGCTCGTTGAATTTGGCGAGCTCCTTGCCGATGGCGTCGCTGCAATTTTTGGATATCAGTAAAGCTCTTCTAAATGCAGTAATAGTGGTGATAAATGCAGTAAATGCGCACCGCCCATGGACGGCGCCATGTCCTTTGGTAACGAGAACGGCATCCTTTCCGTAGATTGTGATGAGCTCGTCGATCTTGTTCTGAGGGGAGATAGAAGTATAACGGAAGTTGCAATTGTCGAATTGTGAAGTAACAAGCAATAAAATCGCTTCCGAAAGCAAAAATCCTAACATTTTCGAAGCAGTCGTCGTACCGCGCGAGGACGGGCGTCAGAATTTCAGTTGCCTCTACAAAATGAATATAAATATTAGATATTTTCAAATTAGTAAATTTACATTGTTATTATAATGGATATCAACCCACGCTCAATGCTCGTGACGGGCATGGTTACGTGGCCGTTAGTTATCTTCGAACGACCAGATAAACAGAAAGACTTCTTGACAGATATCCGGAGAACAACTCCGGCATCTCCATTATATACTCGACCAGTTCCGGGCTCTGCTTCTTACGCAGGTTCCCATTGGATCTCTGCCCCACAACTTATCCCTCCTCGCATCAAGCAGAGAGATTGTTTAGATGTCCTGGAACAGCTCTGTCATCGGACATCTATGTATACACGTCGCAGAGAAAGTGGGAATGTAAGAGAATAAGACGACAAATCGTTGCATTCCCAGGAGCGATGTATTTGTTGTATTCCCTCGTGTGTTCTTTGCTCCCATCACATGCTTCCGAAGTCCGCTTTATCCACAATGGAAACACTCTCCAAACAGCATGGCTATTACCTCAAAGTGCGTGCGAAATACTAGGAGCCAATTGTTCCGACATCCTTTGGGGGCTCCGAAAAATGTCCCAGGAACTAGCGGTCGGTCAAAGATGCTACACCGTGGTCATGGGCAGGTTACACAGGATGACGAATAAGAACATTGACAATGGCCCTAGATGGGCCCGGACATGACGTATTCCTCGAAGATGATGGGCCAAGCTCCGTTTTCCTCGCGGAACAGCTGCTCGAAGGATCCTGGAAATAATGGCAATTTCAATCGAGAATCTTCGAAGTTCGAAGCGACTGATAAAAAATTAACCATTGATCTTCTTTCCGTCAGGGAACGTCGTGACATAGTCAGCGTGGTAGACAATGTGATTTCCGGATCCCGTGATGGTCTTGTTGGAGACCTGGAATTTTTTTGTTTGGCTGGAAGTGGAACCCGAATTGCGAACCTCGTATTCGAGTTTGCCGAGTGCGTGCCAGGCCTCGATCTCCTTCTTGATGGCATCACTGAAAGATATCGGGGATAGATTGAACAGAAACAAGGGCGACTCACGATCCATAGGAGGCCTTCTGTCCCCTGATCACGACCACGGCATCCTTGGAGTAAAACGACGTCTGGACATCGAGGTCCTTCTGCAAATAGGCTCTATGACATTTAGCCTTGGGCAATTCTCTTTGTTTTAGATTTTCAGCAAAATTAACTAGTGTTGTAGTTTAAAAAAATATAGGCCAGAATTTCCTAAAAAAATATATTCTTAAGTTTTGTGAATCTAAAATACGACCATGCATAAGTCCGACTAATACGGTGTTTGGTTATGTTACCTTGTCTAGAGCATCATCATACTGGGCGATGATAGGAGTGACGATTTCCGCAGCTTCTAAAACAACGTTGTTTTCGAATGCACTTGAGCTGTCACAATGATCCGGCTCTGTTTGTAAGTGTAAGAGTGTCTGGGAAACTTGCGTTCGTTGGACGAGACTGGCATGGCTGCAGAGTGAGAACAGGCGCGATATCAAATAGAGAAATGCGATCCCGGGCTCGGAGAGAAAGATGGAACGGGAAAGGATGAGAGAACGGTTATATAGGGCACGCCCCACGGGCGATGTACTATCTCCCTCTCTCCCTCCCTTCCTCTCTCCCTGTCTGTCTGATTGGAGATGGCGCCGTGATTTGTTTACCGGTGTCGATGGACCCGCAGCCTACACTCTTATCCGAACTGGCATCTGTGCCTGAATGTGTACCGAGAGCAAGGACAGTGCACAGCTTTATTCTAACAATAAGGCTGTTTGAAGAATCACGGACTAGGCGACGGGTAAACCTCCATCTCTAAAATAACGCAACTTCATGGAAAGCGGTTGAGAATCTGTTCAAGACAGCGTTGAGATTTGAAGGAAAATGAGCCACGTTCCGTCGGTTTCCTCACGCCAGAATTGGTGGTTGGAACCTGAGCTTCTCTCTAGAATTGCCAGCCCTGATTCAGCTCACCCTTGACTTCCTTTCCATCGGAGTAGGTGATGGTGAAGTCATCGAGGGACGCGATGTACGATCCGGAGCCCGTTATGCGCTTGTTCGAACGGTGCATCTCGCCCTTTCCCTGCGAGTACCACGTCTCCAGAAGCTTCTTGATGTCGGCACTGATAATAATTCGCAGTACAGGTTGGAGTCTCGAGGGCGACTCACTGTCCGTGGTGGCACGATGCTCCTGCTAACACAAACACGGCATCGACGCTGAGGAATTGGAGCTGCGCGTCAATATCGTGCTGAAATGGACATATTTGGATCACCGGAGGAAATACCGAAACCTTCTCGGCGCAATCGATGTACTTCTCGAGAATCGGCGCGAGAACCTCGACTGCCTCTGGAATCATTGTTTGATTAGCATAGAGACTCGGGGTATTACGAGCATCGGAGACGACGGGCATCTCTGAAGAGTCCTTCCCTTGGATGATGGGGAACTATGGCATACCACTGGTTATATATACCAGATGGATTATGTCGAATCTGTTCTGTTTCTTGACTTTGTTGAGCACCGCATTCTCTCAATCCCATCTCAACTACAATTTTGATGCGCTTGAAATCGGATTTATCAAAGAGTTTGCAACGATCGGCACAGGGTGCCAGTAGGTTGTGCTGGATGTTTTATCTAGAAGAATAACAGTTCAAAGATTGAACAAGCTAATGCATACTAACAATAAAAGTAACGCGCACATCAAGAATTTACTCGCTGTTTGATAGCTGATTGTGAGAAGGAAAGGATAGCTACGTTCAAAGGCGCTCGCAGCAGTATCTGCACAACCACTATGCATCGCCATCGTCTTGCCATCATTAGCTGTCTCACAACCAACCCACGATAGCATTATCCTCAAAGTTTTATTATAGTAGAAATGGGAAAAAGGATGACTATGATTTGTTCACATCCGAATTTCCTCGAAGATAAGCATCCATTCGCTTCCTTCTTCTCGGAAGATGCGCTCGTAATTGCCTGAAGTATTCAAGTCATTCTATTCCGTCGTTTTCTGTCTAACCCTCGATGACCTTTTCATTATCGACGATTGTTGCTTTGTAGTGTCCACGCTCAATGATATGATCGCCGGATCCACGGATTATAACGTTTGAGTACTGTAAAATATATGTTTACTCTTTCTAATTTTTTTCAGAAAATAACCTCTTGCTTCAGTTCTCCGAAAGTGAGATAGCGTGCGAGCTGCTCTTCTATCTGTTTTCGTCCGTAGAAGCCAGGGGCTCCCTGAAGACTCCGGTATTCTTAGGAGATGGCTCTGGCTTACTGGATTTACCATCACTGCATCGGCCCCATACATCTGGGCCAATTCTGCTGCTTTACACTGGAAAATGGGACTTCAAAATGGAATAATCGAGGAGAAAACCTCTTCGAACAGCTTGTTGTATCGTTCGATCACGGGCGCAATGATGGCAGCAGCTTCTTCATCCGACGCTATCGGCATGTTAGAAGGAAATGCGAATGAAACGACTCATCGAGTCTCTTATCTTACGAGCAAATCATCGTGTTTTGACGCGTTTCTACTGCTGAATGTCTCCCCTGGAGATCAGAATGTGGAGCCGTGTTTATCATGAGTGGCAATGTAGTGGATGTAGATAGATGGGCACAAATGAATTCGCTCGTACTTGACTGGAGAGTTAATCGTTGGAATTGTGCTTTGGTCATTGATCTAACCCTGGATGCTCTTTCCGCTGGCAGTCAAGGTCTTCTTGTACTTGCCAGTCTCGATTATGTGGTCGCCTGCTCCGCGGACTGTCTTTTCGGAGTGCTTGAGAGATCATAACGCTTTTCCTTCATTCTAACCTCCTGAACCACGTCTCCGAAGGCGCAGTAACTAACTTGCAAGTTCCTTGGCAATTGTCTCGCGTCCATAGCGCGGCCCTGATAGAATAGTTTGGAGAAGAAGGTAATGTGCTATACGATGACTCAATCTTTTCCGTACATCTGATTGTGAGCGAGCTCCTCGATCTTGTGCCATGACAAAGGTAAATTAAATATTGGATAACTTTCAAAGCTCATCGAACATCCGATTGTACTTGCTGATCACACTCCATTTGGGAGGAGAATGCAGGGAGTCTGCTCATTGAAGAGTTCAGCAGCACTCATTTGGCTTGGAAAGTGATGTGTGATCGAGGAGCCGATGATCGCATGCAGAAATAGTCCGGAGGGGAGCGCGTGAATTGTTTATATTGGATAACTTATGATAATTGTGACTGCTGGTGAATTTCAATCTATATAGTGGCAGCGAAGACACGGAGACAGATCGATTAATTAGGCCATGGTGAATTCGTCGAAGCAAATGAGCCACTCGCCGTTCTCGAGTCGGAAGATCTGCTGGAACGAGCCTGCAACAATAATTAATAACTCTTTTCTGCTGCTCAGTTTACCCTTGATGGTGTGTCCGGACTCGAGAACGGTGGTGGAGTAGTCTCCACGGAAGATGACGTGATCTCCGAAGCCCTCGATCTTCTTATTCTCCACCTCCAATTTTGTCTTCGGTCTTTTACCCCCCATTTGATCGAGTTCACCTTGGTTTCGGTCTTGCCGAGAGAGGAAAACTTGGCGAGTACCTTGCCGATTGCGTCGCGGCCGTAGGCAGCTTCCTTGCCCTGTCAAGAGCGATGAAATGAGATGGAGGAGCAGAATACCTTGGTAATCAGGACGGCATCGGCTCCGTAGATCTTGACAAGCTCGTCGATTTTGTTCTGAAAATCGACGGTATTTTAGCCTGGATGTACTATTCACCTCGGTGAAGAGCTCGTCGTATTTCTGCAGAACGGGCGCAATGGTCGTCGCGGCCTCTGTAGGGTGTGTATTGAACTTGGACACGTCCCCCAATTATCCCCGATTCGTATCAAACTCACGGTCGTTGGAAGTGATCGTCATGGCGGAGTGTCGGAGTGGTGGTGGAGGCGGAACGGCCTGGCCCTTATATCGGCCCTCGCTGCTGTTCTTTCTCCATCTGCATCTCTCTTCTCTCGACTACCAATCAGTATCGAGTTGGTGATGTGTTGCAGTGAAAGAGACCCCGTGATTCATGAGGGAGAAACACTGGCAGTTGGAGTGTGCATCTTTGTGTATTTCTATTAGTAGGGGGTAGGGAACTCCGTGTAAAAGTGGGTGCCGCATAGGCTCCTCGTACATCTCTGTGGTCGAGTACAATCACGAGGATGTGCGGAAGAGACTTTCATCTCTTATGTCACAATTGTGAGGGGCGGAGTTAGATTGTCTTTCCACTAATCCAATTGCAGGCCCAAGCAGCTCATCATCGTGCACGGCTCGCGCTCCTCCACTCAACACCTCGCATCGTATGCACTCGAGAGCGGCGCCGTTCAGGTACTAATTGCATTAGTTGAGAATAGTTGCGTTCTGAATCTCCCTGTCTCGATGCCTGGATTAGATGGAGAAAGAGTGAATTGTTGCAGGGAAAGATCCACACGCCGATGCTCGGCCAAGTCGTTGATTGCACCGTTGAGTCGCATATCTTCCAGGTATGAGGGGAAAGAGATCTTAGGGAAGACGATTCATTGCAGGTGACACTGTCGGATGCCCTCCTCTCGTCGCTCCTATTCCAAAATGTCAGAGCCCCTTTCATGTTCACTGGATATAACAACATCTCTCTACAGGTGAAGGAGGCGGAACTCGTGTGGCTCGATGCTCGGCTGAAGAAAAGAATCCGAGAGGACAGCAAGGAAGAGGAAGAGAAAGACGAAGGAGTCGACGTCGAAGAGGCCGACGATGAGGAGGTTCGCAATCTATCGTGCATTTTGTTTCCCATTTTTCTTTAGTCGATGGTCTCGATTTAGGACTGGTAGTGACGACAGGAATTGATGAATGTTGCTTCTTGCAGATGGACCAAGACGGCGCGCCTATCGCGAAGCGAATGAAGAGTCGAAAGCAGGCGGACAAGTTCGTCCTCGATCTACTGCCCAGCACTGCCGTTCCCAGCCACCACGTACGCACCCTTACGACACAACCAAAAGAAGGAAGTACTTTAGGCGGTATTTGTCAATGAGCCGAAGCTTTCCGATCTCAAGGCGATGCTCGTAACGGAGGGATTCCAGGCTGAATTCTCGTCTGGTGAGTGCTCGATCCTTGGTTTTTAGTGATAAAGTTAATTGTAGGAGTTCTCTTTATCAACGGAGTGGCTTCGATTCGGCGAAACGAGGCCGGGCGCTTCCACGTCGAAGGATGCGCCAGTGAACAGTACTACAAAATACGCGACCTCATCTATAATCAATTCGCTATTGTCTGAGAACCCAGTTCTTGTTACATTCATGAGGTCCGAATAATGCTGTATGCATTGGATGTCACGTTGTGCATAAGATACTCAGAGTTGTGCCAGGATAAATAATGCCTTTTTTGTTTTGTGTGGATACACTGTCGGTAAAATGTAAAAATGCGAAAAAAATATTCCGGGCGTGATCATCCACAGATGTCATTGGATCATTTGGATCTACTGGCGTGAGGAGTGATCTTCGAAGTGACGACAACGGAAGCAACAAACTTAAATGACTTCGATATGGAGGATGATGACGCCCGACCGGCTTGCGCATGATCACAGCGAGCAGTAGCAGGAAGAAATGGGCCCTCCTCCCACTCGCCACTCTGTTTCCATGACAGCCTTAGCCGAGGGCTACTACACCGAGTTCGACTCCACGCGAACCCCCCTCGCTCCTCGGATACCTCACCACTCCCACGACCATTGTCCAATGAGGATACCTTCTTCTAGAGCCTGGTACCGAACAGCTGAATAGCTTAATTACGAATTCAACAATTCCATGAGACCGTATCCAACATGCTTTCAGCTATGGAGTAGGAGCATCCTCTCTGACCAGACACAGGTCAAAGTGCAGAGACTCACGCCAAGAGTGCATTTGGTCCCAATGGCCCCTATTTTACTAACAATAAGACGGAATCTTGCTGCTAATCCTCCTTTAAACAAATTCCTTACCTCTACGGAACCCACAAGAATTGTGCTTTATTGACTGCGATAGTCTTAATTTTGCAGGAAAATTAACTCTACAAAAGTTTTTCGCCTTCTTTCGGCTTGTAAACCCCGTCTTTAAAGTTATACGTGGCACGCATCCCAACCTTAGTAACGTCACACATATAACCTACTTTGAGATAACTTGTCGTAAAAAGTGCAAAACTTGAGGGTGATTTGGCACAAATGGACACAATGTCTAGATAGGTCAGTTTACAAAACAATTCGCCAAAAATAGTAAAAAAATAATATAAATTTTTTGACGACGTAGGCTGTTGCGGGAGGACAGCACGCGTCTAACAACTCTTTCAAAAATTGTTTAAACATTTTCTACCAGTTTTTAGAGCACCTTGAAATTTGACCTGTCTGTGCACAATGCTCATTTCACCCTCAAGTTTTGCACTTTTTACGACAAGTTATCTCAAGGTAGGTTATATAACTTGGGTCCGTTAGCAAACAGTTCTTTTGTGTCTTCCCGGAGAAAAGGAGTCTGTAGCTGAAATTTTGCATGCTATTTGATCGTGGATTTCAACCGAAGTGTGGAAGAAATCAGCCATGGATTCTTCATTAGCGCTGAGATATGGAGAGTTGGAGATTTCACTTGCGAAACGGGAATTGCAAAGGTTGCGGTGCGCGGCAATAAAATCTATTGCTTTCAACTTTGACGATTTCCATAGACTCGAGCTTTCACTTTAGCAGAAAACACTGAAAAGTGTAGTACGTGGTCTAAAATACACCCGTTCTCTCCCATCCCACAATCTCCCCTCTCTGCACATCCTCTTGCATATCCTCAATTGCGTCGCAGCAGGGCAAAAGGCCAGTGTTTCCCAATGACTCATTGCCATGCAGATGTCATAGGTTAGGCAGAACCCCCATCTCTGCCTTTCGAGTTCGGACTCTACTATTTGTAGTTTTCGAGTGCTTAAATTCCCGCTCATGCGTGCTAAAATGTCCTCCTTTATTTTACCAACCACCAATTGAGCTGAACAACGCTCGAATAGCAAACCGAAATGGAAATAAAACAACGAAAGATTAAGAACTGCATTTTCCAATGCGAAACATAACGTTCCCGGCTGTCGACAATACAAGAACAAAAATATAAAAATGAACCCCTACTGGCTTATGTTTACATTTACCAAGTATATTAATTACCAGTCGGACTCGGCACCGCTTCGCGGCGCCGACTCCGACTGGATACACCTCAAACTTGGGTAATTAATCCGGTGACGTCACAGGAGTGAGGGGAGGAGCGATTGCACAATATTGCGCAATCGATGACGTCACAGGTGTAACAAACACATGCACAACGCGATTATTAAGGTAATGGATTTGTTATTGCTTACGCACAAGCAATTACACTTGTATCCACAATTGTTTTGTCGGCACTCCATCCATCTTTGGTGCATCCCAGTGTTGTTATAACCTGGAGTTCATCCGCAAAAGGAATTAGACCACCGGAACACGTCACTATGCAGTTCCTAAACATTCTAAATTCGCTGCCTCCGCAAGGAATTTCGATGTTATCGTTGTCTTCACAACGAATGGGGCACTTGTCCTCGTGGATGCAGGGAGCTTCTGAAATATCGTCAGAATGGAGTTAAAGGGTCCCTGGCACGAAAATTTTCGTCACCCAACTGGCACTGAGGCGTGATTCTTTAGAGCCCCCTGAGTGCTAAAATACAAGGAAAAAGTTAGGAAATAATTTTTTTATGGAGAAATGGATGTTCAAAGTGTGGGGTGTCGCCGGGATGCAGCCGGGATGTTGTCTCAGCGGCATCCCACTTCGGCGGTATCCCATGATCGGAGGCGGCATCCCGGCGGCATCTCGGTGACATCCCACACATTAAACAAGGAGTGGAGCAACTTCTCTGATTACTGTCATTATGTAGGAGGGCTCACCTCACCCTCCAACTTGCATCAACACTCTAGAGGAGCTTATGGAGCGTTAAAAATGCTATCAAAAGATATAAAACACTTCAAATAGAA
>JACMIG010000228.1:0-26029 GCA_014805385.1 Levipalatum texanum
GCCTGATCTTAACAAAAATTTAGAAATTCCTCTTTTTGCAAAAAATATCGCTCAAAAATCGCTCTCGACGGCGCCGCAACGCGACCCCTACTGTACGTAGCGGGCGTAGCCCGCTAGTTGTCACATTTCAAGTAGTTGTAAGAATTGAGAAATTCAGCTCATAATTGTGGACTTGCTTGGAAGAGAAAAATTCGTCACTACTTGACATCATTCCCACAATCTATGCCCGTTTGTTCTCTACAACACTACTCCACCCAACATTCTCCCTACGTTGTTCGTGGGCGTCGAGTCGAGGTCGACCCCATGACTAGCCAGCAGGATGTGCCACCAATCGGAAGATGCTCCCGCGTCTTCATCGGAGACGCAGTCCGACATCCATTTGAGCTGCGAGAGGGGTTATTTTTATTGTCGACAGAGAGACATCTATCTTACAGGATTTACCGATGGCTATACACTATTTATACTTATTGACAAAAAAAAATAAAAAAAATAAAAACTCACGGCATTAGCCAGATGCTGATGATGTTGGTCCGAGTTCTGCTTGATCCACTGCAGGCTCTCTTCTACTGCCTTGTGGTCCGAGATGCACAGATCCTGCCAGAAGAGCAGGAGGAACTGTCAAATGTATTCATTTAATTCGTGGTTTAATTACCCAAGCTAAACCTTGGCAATCGCCAGTTCTTCTCCTCTGACTGCGCCAGCGGCATCGAGCTCTGCCGCCATCGCAGCGATGTCGGGCCTGGAAAATTCGCTTAATTTTAATTGTGTTCCATTAGTTAATGATAAAAGAAAGGATGCCAACTTGGTCATGAAGAAGTCGAGGCTTTCCTGGAAGATGGACGAAGTGCATTCTGTGCGTTCGCAGTGACTGCGGCGTCTGGATGAAATTTATTTAGCATTATCAAGCACTCGTGGGTTAATATAGTTCCCGCGCTGTCTATTAGCATGTGGCAGTCAGAATGTCGGAGAAACATGACGACGAACGGAGAAAGAACTACACACTACGGAGTATTGAACTCAGCGATTCAACGCTCTAGGACTAAAACATTTGGTGCGAAATACCTGAGATATTTGAGCAGCGCGGGGATGTGGGAGGGAGCAAGATCTTTTAGCGTAGCTGCATCCTCCAGTTGCTCGGATTTGCCAAAGATATTGAACTGAAAGAATAGAAAGAGGAAGGGGGTTACGAAAAAGGTCATACTTACCCAATACAGCAGCGCGTCCTTCATGCCAATGCATAATTGGTCGGAGTCTGTCATCTTTTCTGTAATTTTGCCTTGCGAGTAAACAATATTTGAAAACAAATGCTAATAACAATAGAAAGTTTAAAATATTTAAGCATAAGCCACCACCAAATCTTCGCGCCGATGCGTCGTTCAAAATCGACTGTTCTACGGATAGGGGTATCCGCGAATTGGGGAGCACTAGCACGGAAAAGCCAGGATGTCGAAGGCACTGGTGGGAAAATCATTTTTCTCTCATGCTCGTTCATGATCGAGTACAAGTTAGCTTGAGTTATTTACCGAAAGCCGAAAACATTATCATCTCCCAGATTATCTGAAAAAATGCCACAGACCACAGACGCCGATTGGCTTGGGTTATTTCCAGATCTGATCCAGAAGAATTCATCCTCGCCAGATCCGACTCAATATCTGAAACACCTGAATCAGTTCACCCTAGGCGACTCCCCAGATCTGGTTCTGGCCCCTGTTCAGGTACAGCATTCTCCGGTGTACCAGATCTGTGGCCAGACAGGGGAGCTGTCTGACTATGCGTAGTGGGAATAAGTGAGAGGCCTATTTTGAGTGATTCTTTACAAAGTGAGTCGACTGCCGAGGATCCGCTTCCCAACCGAGACAAAAGGAAGTCATGTCCTTGAATACGTTTCTTAGGGGGCGGGTGGGAGGTCTGGGAAGAAAAACGAAACGCTCCCCAGAAATCAGAAGCAGAGGGTGGAATATGAGCATGAGGAACTCATCTATTGAAAGACGCGGTCACGTGATATTCGATAAAAATGATCGTTAGGCGAGACCGCACATGCGGATAGAGGGGTCTACGGATAGAGGCGTCAGCGAGTTGGACCGCCTCTACCCATCGAACTGACAGCGTTTTATTCGACCTGTTCGTTTTACATGACAGGATCGAAGTACTTCTCTGAAAAACTTTGTTTGCTTCCAAACTACCAGAATTCTATTCTTCATACACGTAACGCACGCAGTAAGTGATGAGCAAGAACTTGGCTCCTTGAGGGGTGTCGGATACTACAAGACTGGAAGGAAAGGAAATCTATTTTTTGCGACACTAGCAAAGTCGAATCAGGGTCTACCGTCTAGATGCCTAATGAGGACCTTGGGCACTATCTATTTCGGGTAGTGTGAGAGGGTGTGGACGAAGAGGTCCTTAAGGGGCGTCAGGCTGTTCACTGCAGACAGGCCGAGTGAGCGAGCAAGAACGATGGGGGCGGCTTGAGTTCTGCAATGCGAGATTTGGAGACATTTCTGGTGCTCCGAATTCGCTCTTTTCCTTACAGTTAGTTTTACTTGAATTTTTTTCGTTCTAGAATTTGCTATTTACTTATTATTTATCAGGAGCCCTTAAAATTATCTTGTCGCAAGAATTACCTGTAAAGACGATTGAGCCAGTCGATGGCCACCATCGTGGGAACGTTGAAGGCCTGCGCCTCCGTGTCGTAGTGGCGCAGCGCAGTTACACTGCCTGCATAGGATAAGGCTTGTCTCGTATGCGAATGTTTTTACGTCATAACTTGATCACGATGCCAACTTCTCCTTCTCGGTTTTTTGGTTTGCAAAGGAACAAAGAAGAATTTCTGATCGCTACCGATATCAGCGCCGCTCTCCACAGCCTTCTCGAGTGTGCGCGTGAGGGTGCGGCAGTCGCGCCATCCAAGGTTGACTCCCTGGCCTACAGAGTGCTTACTTATTTTTGGTTCTCACTTCATCAGGACGTTTTGTCAGATCTCGGAAGGCTACTACCAGTTTTGTGGAATCGGCAGAGTTCCAATGGAAGCAGTCGTAAAAAACCTACCAGCGAGTGGATGCACTCTATGAGCGGCGTCGCCAACGAGAGCCATCCGCGGCGCAACGTATCTGTAATACGCAATAACAGTAGGCGGTATTTTCCACATCTTTTCAGCGGAGCGATGTGTTTGCAGCAGAATCGCTTACAGAAAGGCCGATGATAGGAATATTTTCGAGGACTTCTCAAATGGAACGTAAACATACGCGCTGGCATGGGCGAAGCCGAGGGGAAACGCGGCGCGGTTCTCCGTCTCCAGGCCGACGACATGCGGGGGCGAGGAAGTAGGCCTGAAAGTCGCCGGACAATCTTTGCCGTGGGATGAATTCGGGGCTGAAAGCCGGGAACCAATGACCGCAAAATTTTCGCTGTATCTATGTAATCACGAGTGGAGGCTCACCACTGGAGAGACAATGAATGGATTCACAATGAATTAGACTCCGACCATTGGTTCTCAATAATATGCAATGCTGTTTTTATCCTACTTGATCCCTGCTGAGAACGCCGATAACAGAGACGAGAGGGCGAAGAGGGCTTGGTTGGCGCCCGCATCCTGGTGGACGTCCGTGACGAATGCCTCGTTGAGCTCGTCGACAAAGACATCCGCCGGGATGGAGCAGAGGCGTTTGGCCTGAAATGTAGTTCGTATCTTGTTGTCGATCTCACAAGGTTGTTCGAGGTCAACGTTACTGTGGGAGAGACGCTATCCCTTCGTTTGAAACAGAATCACAGTAACCACAGACTAAAGCGGACCGATCTTACCTCCTCCGGCGTGGTCGTCCAGACCAGAGAGGAAAGATCTCGAGTGAGGGGAAGGAGTGCGATCGGGCCTGTTATTCACAGTTCAATAATTTAAAGTCAGAACACCCAAACCATTGACTGAGAATCGCTGCCACGCCGTTGCGTTCTCGCTAGCGTCGGCAACCTACAATTCCTGTTTAGAAAATATCTGGACAATTCAGCCCACCAATGCGTAAGATAATTTCGACGGAAAAATTCTGCTGCTGGGTTCACAACAGGATGAAATTCACCTTCAGCGTGGCGACGACACCCGACTGCGCGTAGGTCCACGCCGTCGTATCGACGGAGGACGAGGAGCGCACGGCGGAATTGGCTCCGTCAGCCCCGATCTGCAGAGGTGTGATGGTTACTTGAGGATGACAAACCACGAGGTCCGCAGTGATGTTCTCGCCTCCCTCCAGAGATACCGTGGCGAGGCGCGAGCAGTCATCAGGCAGGCTGAATGATCATTGATTGAAAGACTTGGAACAAGGCGAATTGTTGTTAGGGTTCCTCCCTAAGGACTTTCAACTCGTTTCAGGTGGTTTTGAAGCCCCTTCATCAACTTATTTCTTCTTTTTCTTTAATTCTTCTGTCCATTTAGATAGCACTGGTTGGGGTACACTCACTCGCAAGACACGACTGCGGCTCCTGTCCGGTGTGAGACGGTGGGAAGGGTGCCCAGTAGGTCTCCCAGTGCACCGACGATCGCATCGTTCTCCACGATGTAGGCTATCTTCAATGGCAGAAAGTAGTCGACTGGGCTCACAAGTATTCTAGGTAAGAATGGTAAGCGAATTGGGAGGAAAGAAGCGTGGTGTTGTGTCGGCCCCATGCTTCTCACAAATAGAGACTGAGCTCACTTCTTCATTATCCGGTCTATCGAATGTGATCTCGGCGCGCGACGATGACTCGATGACCTGAAAAAGAAACAATATGATTTCAGCGAATGTACCCGTGGCTCTTCGTAGCTCCATCTACAACTACAACTCTTATCTATCTTGAATAGCTGTCCTTCAGCAAAGGGGTTCTAAATAAGACGCCCTCTGCCAATGTCAGAGATAAGGAACCGAACCGTTTGATCGGCATGGATCAATACAAAGGGAAGAAGACAAAGGTCGGAAACAAACATGCAGCTTGTCGACTCGCTTGACACGATGGACTTCAAGGCGTTGCCAGATTCCGAGCTCTAGAAAGTTATAGCTTCCAATCATCCTGCATCAAAAGGATACCTCGAAACAGCGCAATGGATGCGGGGCTGACTGCGGAAACGCGATTGGAGTAAGGCTTTGTGGACGGCTGCGATGACAGCGTCGCCTTGTCCTTGGCATTGTCCAGAACGGTGATGCGCTTTCCGGCTAGCGGTTTGCTCCTGCCTGAAATAGCCTGCTATCACAGCACCTCTTGAACCACACGAACCAAGACAAGCGGCAATGGCGTTGCCAACTAGTCCTCCTCCGACAACAGCAATGTCATAGTGCGAGGGCGTGGTACCGGCAGCGTGAGAACCATTTGCAGCAGCGGCCCGGACGACTCTCGAAGCGTTTAGCATCGCCGCTGAAAATCAACGAAATTAATTATGAAAAGAAAATGGTGGTGAAAATAAACAAACAAATACACTGGCGCTTACTTTGTTCAGGACCATCCGATTGGTCGCGATATTGGGAAGCTCTTGGAAGATAGCCCTGGTTATAAAGACGCTCTCAGGAATTGACTAAAACTCCTGAAATAAAAAAAGTTCGAGAGCAAAATGAGAGCGGGGTGAAAACGTGCGGTACAAGATGCGACGTGCAACGATTGGTAAACCGCGTTCGAGAGACAGGCAGCAACGAAACACAGCAATCACGATAAAGACATGGCGCGAGCAAATAATGGAATGATCGAGCACATCTGCGAAGTGGAATAATGGCGACAAAAAAACAACTGCATCTCAACAACAGTCAAAAGACGTGCGGCGATTGCTATTTCGCAGATGCGTCCGCAAAATTTGCTCACTGGCACTCTCTTGCCCCAATTGCGTCATGGTATCCCGCAAAAACGGCATAGCACAAGAAAAATGAAACAAATTAAGTACGTTTCTTCAGAGAAATCGTCGCTGTCTTGACACATTGCCAGAGGGGAAAAACTGCTTACCACTTTAGCCTTGAAAAACCGCTAACATAAGCATGCCCGCAGTGTCTGCATCATTAGGAGGAGAATTTGAAAGACAGGCGTCTGAGAACATGGACTAGCGACGACCCCCCCCATAGGTTGCGGCATACGGTAGAATCAGTTTGCGATCTTCGATTCCAGTTAGGACAACATGACGGTCGTGGGGGAAGAAACACCGCATTCGATGTCGGTGAGATGTATATTCCCTCACTTCTTCCGGCATCGTGCTTACTTGCATCGCATTCCTGGCATGGCAATGTGGCTTCCGAGGACTTCAATTAAATTCCGAGGATCAGAGTGATACAGTGCACCACTGCTTAGTGTTGATGACATTTCCCTGTGCGGCACCTCTCTAATCGTTGAAAGCGACGTTTTATCACCTGGGCCGTTCTAATGTGATTATTTACAATTATAACATGGAGTAAGACTTCTTTCTATACGCGTTAATGCATGTCTGACATCCGCTGATTAGGCAGCCTGAATGTTCTATTCCACGGCGCGCATTGCATATTTCCACTGTTTAGTGGTAAATCGAGAGCGCTGCGTCGGCTATTCATTTTTGTTTCATAAATGTTTCCTTTCTGCCCTTTAATTACCATTTCGGGTCTCTCTCGCATGCGCAACACGATCACTCATTAGTTCCGTTGCATACGATCCACCCATGCCGACGAAATTTCTGGGATGTCACTTCATTATTTCCGATTTTAGAAGCGCCTTGCTCGCTTCTTGATGTCTGGTAGGAATTCGAAGTTCATCCGCAACGCCCTACCCTTCTTCTCGCTTGTTATCGGAGGCGCCTGGGTTCTTCACTACTTTCAGCAGGTACTTTAGTGTCCGCATGCATGCATTCTGCGCACAACCTTTCAAAAGTATCTTGTCACTTTAAATAAATATACAGGTCCGATACGACTTCCGCAAGATACAGAAAGCTGACGACAACACCGAAAATTTGGTAGGGAATTTTTGCTTGTCCAGAATCCTGGTGCATGCATGCTACAAATAAGCTAACATTTCTCCTTTCTCTTCTCCTCAAAGCAAATATCTGTCTCCTTCCTGCCGTTTCACTTGCCGTTCCCTTCCAACTATTTATTCTTCGTTTTGTCGAGTATTAGAAGCTCGTGCTTAGCATTGCCGTTATCGATTCTTAACCGTATCTTTCCAGAAGTCCGACCTATCGAAGAGCGGTGTACGCGTGCGAGACAACGTTACCATCGATTCCGTCCTCAAGGTGTGAATATTTTCATCACTAGATTTCCTAATAGGAATGACTTGAAAGTTCCAGATAGTATCGGAAATAAATTATGTTTAGGAAGCTTGAGACACAAAATCTATTTTATTCAAAAACATTTCTACGAAAAAAGATGCTAAATGAAGCAAAAATATACTTTCTGCTTCAGGAGGTCGTCCAACTCGATACGGACAACTGGGAGAACATCCGCGGCCCTCGCGACACCGAAGACCTCACCAATTACAACCGCATCAAGTTCGTTTAGGCAACATTCTTTTAGAATAAGAAAATATGGTGGCGAAGGTTGGGGGAAGGTTTTCATTTTTGAAAATACTTATATTTTTCGATTTCTAACTATTTTAAAATTCAAAAAATCGTTCTATTTCAGGCGTTCCCAGCAGGAGACCTCGGCAGCTGCACGTGAGCAGAAGTTCCGAGCGTTGGCCCAGTGAGCAGGCCCCCGAGAAGTGAATGGCCGAGAACATCCCTCCGCACGATCTTCCGTGCGTGATCTTTGAAAATTGGGATAATATTTAATAAATTTGCTGCGTATAAACATCTGGCATACATTTTCGACTATATTCGCACTTGAATGGAAAATGACAGAAACTGCGTTCCCGATGTATAAATTATACATCGGGATAATTCAAAATTGATTTTTAGGTTTAAATTCCTGCTCATTTCTTGTACATTAATATGTACTGATCGATATTTTTAGTGGAAATCTTCGTGGCGATCACGACGACGCGGGTGACAATCCGCCGGAGCCCATCGCTGCGCCGCTCACGCCTGCTTCTTCTATTAGGGCCATCCGCGGAAGCCCCACGCCCAGTACTGCGTCGGGACAGGTAGAAGCGATGAAGAAAGGAAGAAAGAAACAAGAAATGATCGCAATATTATGATAAAAACATGGCACACAACCTATAGCTTTCGCTGCAAAATGTTTACTACAGCTCGGAGCTGTTACAACGAGCTTTCTTGTAATTCTGATTCAACGTTGAATAGTTTCTGAAGAAATTTGGAACGCAACTGTTCCAAAATTTCGAGCAAATAATCGTAAAGAATTAACAGGAATTTTCAGTTTACGCTACTTGGATATATTTGTTCCAGATTCTCGATCCCATTCCGGACCCGTTCTCTCTGCCCGTCTCGTTCGCCCTCCCGCCGACGTCGTCGACGGTCTCCGTGCGTGGCGAGGGATCGACGTGCTCTGACGCCTTTTCCGGCCCCTCCTCCATCTCCGCCCTCCCGCCGAGCATCCCCGACTACCGCGTGCTTGGAACAAGTAATGCAGTTTACAAATATATAGTTTTTTTTACATTCGGAGAAGTCCATTTTAATCGGTAATTTGGAGATCGGAGAAGTAAATCGGTTCAGGTGTATGAAGTGTATTAGCGAAAAGGATTGACGGTTGTTCTGAAAGGAGAACGACTATTCGAAACTGATTCAATTTCAGAGATAACTAATTTCATTATTTTAGTTAGCTTGGCCGAGACCATCACATACAAAGATCTTTGGAAAACTTCTTTAGAAAAAGAATCACCGACTCGGTAGTTACCGGCATGAAATTGTTTTTGGTTAGTGTGAATAATTTTTCTGATATTGTTGCCGAGAAAAGAGTTTCATCGTCTTCATAAACTAAAATAGCTACAGTGTGAGACTACAATGCTCCTGGTTCATGCAACTCCTTCAGGCCAGCCATCGGAGCCGGGAGCATCGTCGGCGGCAACCCGAGGAAGCAGCGAGAGGTCACTGCAGTCACCGGGAGCACCGGGTGCCCACCCCTCGGACCCCGTTGGAGTACAGGTACTATATTTATAATAAATAATAATTATTATTTCATTTTATGATATTTGTAATGCAACTGGGGCGTGGTAGTCCATGTGGGATTTGGAAGAGGGCGCATCCTGAGACTGGGAAATACATGTGGAAGAACTATACAGGCATCTCGTGGAGTGATAATTCACTGGTATCAACCAGGTGATATTGAAATGCACGTTCTTATTAGGAGGAATATTTATTCGAGGCAGCAACAACCCTAATGAGAATACAAATCCTAGTGTTAATATAAGTATTAGAAATAATATATGATACATGGAAATAGTTGATAAAATAGAAGTCAAATTCACATGAAAAATCACCGGAAATAGAATTTACCCTAGTGTTAAAGAAATAATTATCGGAAATTGCATTCGAGATTAAATTATTATTAGTTAATACTCGAATTTTGTGGCCAGTCCTCTCCTTTTGAATAGGTTAAAATTTTTGGTGTAGTAATCAAGGCACGCTCCTGCGGACTTGCTGGGCAGCTTGGAGGCGATCTCGTTGAAGTTGGGTGCCGTCTTGACATACGACTTTACTTGAATGCAAAGGAAGGCCACCTCCGCCGGGCTCCACTCGTCCTTGGGCCTGGAATTTAAGGATCAATAACTTTCGTCAATATCATCATTTAGGCGTACTAATTAGGACAGTTCGATAGAACTATTTTTGCAGATATTTATCGATTGTTTTAGTTGCTTACCTGTTCCGCTCCTCCTCGAACGCGTCCATGACGCGTTCCTCCCTCTCCTCTTCCTCATCATCGCTCTCGTAGCAAGACTCGCAGTGAATCGGCAGCTCGGCGTAGTTGAGGACGACGTCCTCCTCCCTCTTCCTCCTCAGCTCCTCTCGCTTGGCCTCTGCTGCGACTGCGGCCTCTTCGGCTTTCTTGGCAGCCTCCTCCTCCTTCTCTATTCGGCGAAGAGCGCGAGCGGACAGGGGCCTGGAATTACGGTTTTTAGATGGGATACAAGATTACGGTAGTTATTGATCGATACAAGATTACGGTTGATCGTTTACCTATTGCTGTTGATGGGGACCTCTGGAGTGAAGGTGAAGAAGAAGCACTCGGGGTGCTTGAATGATGGAGAAGGGGAGTCGAGGCGGGCTTCCTTGGCGCAGGGATCCTCGGGTCCGGGAGAGAAGCATCGAGGAGCAGACCTCTTCCTCTGGCTGGAGCGCATGGAGACGGTCGACATTCTTGCAGATGCTTAGAACTATGACTGACCAGATAAGCAGCTGTCTGTCCCTCGTGGAGATGTGGAGCATCCTCCTATTTCGTATTCGCACCTAGGTACAAGTCATGAACCGCGCCGCGCGACGGACTTTGGGAGTTTGTGCCGACGTGCGAAGAGCTATTTCCGGTGGAGAAGAGCTGAACATGTTTAGGATCGATTGAAAACTATCGGAATCAGTTCAGTATTTAGGTAAGGCGAAGCGGGAATCATCGAGGGCATCTCTGGTGGATGTGTTCTAGGGTACAGGGAGAGAAGCATAAGGGGGAAAAGCTCTTGCGAGTCGAGACGGGCGAACTTGTCGGACACACTTTGAACTATCACTGACCTGTTAGCGTCCTCGCTGGGAGCCGATTCGGTAACAGTCAAGGTCTGGCTTGAGAAATTTACAGACTGGGCGAATTCGGTTGTCGATGCATCGATAAAAAAATTTCCATCAATTCAAATGCTTACCGATGCATCGATAACATTCAAAGTGACGTCTTTTCCAGACGGTGCATCGAAGAATCGTTTAGCCAACCCCCACTGGGAATGTATCGGCCATTTATGCTGGGTGAAACCAGGTTGAGTTATGTTGCATGCATGCCTTTAATTAATTACTGGCCTAGGAGTTGCAATGCTCTGTTGATGTCGCTGTAAAATTGAAATACACGTTTGAATTATGAGAGAAAGTTTATTTCAGGATACGACCGAGTAGTGATGACACTCAATTCCTAGTGCTAGCGAGTAATATAAACTACAAGTAAACATTTAATAACGAAAGTATTACTAATTCGTACAAGAAGATTCACCGGTAAAGTACACGCAAATATGCAAAAGACAATCCTATCCTTAGAGTTACAATAGTACATGTAATAACCATAATAAATTGAAATTAATATTCAAATTTGGTAGCTTGGCCCCTCCGCTTGAACAAGTTAAAGTGCATAGTATAATGATTTAGGCAATCCCCAGCAGACTTTCCTGGGATCTTGGACGCGATCTCGTTGAAATTGGGAGCCGTCTTCTCGTAAGTCCTGATCTGCACCGCGAAGTAGGCTGCCTCCGCTGTGGTCCACTCCTTCTTTGGCCTGGAATTAATCTATCAATAACTCTATTATCATTTGGTAAAAATAGTCTGTTTATTAGGGGCTTCGAAAACAAAAAAATCGTCGTGTTTAGTCTCCATTTCGAATTGTCGCTTACCGGCTCATCTCCTCCTCGAATGGGTCCACGATGCGCTGCTCCCTCTCCTCTTCCTCGTCGCTGTCCTCGTATCGAGAGCGAAGTGACGGCAGCTCGGTGTAGTTGGCGACGGCGTCCTCCTCCCTCTTCCTCCGCTTCTCCTCTGCCTTGGCCTCCGCTTCTGCTGCTGCCTCTTCGGCCTTCTTCGCGGCCTCCTCCTCCTTCTGGAGTCGGCGAAGTGCACGGGCGGAGAGGGGCCTGGAATGAGAGTACTGTAGTTACGGATCGACTAATCGCTGGTTACCTGTCGCTCTTGACCGGGAGCACTGGTGTGAACGTGAAGCTGAAGTCGGGAAATGCCGAGCAGGGAGAAGGGATGCAGGAGGCTTCCTTGTGGCAGATCCTGGCTGAGGGGTCCTCGGGGCCGGGGGAGAAGCAGCGAGGGGCGGACCGCTTTCGCTGGCTTGAGCGGGTGGTAGTAGACGACATACTTGTACAGATAGTTTGAGCTATCAGCTGTCGGTCCATCGTGGGGCTAACGGAGGACCCTCCTCGTTTCATTTCGCGCCTTAGACCGCACCGCGCGAAGGTTTTTTTCGGAATTATGTCTGATGTGCGAAATGATGTTTCTCATGGAGAAGAACTGAAACTATTATGGGGCTGAAAGTATTAGCCATAACACTCGGATATTTGGGGAAAACTCCATAGACCTAAAAGAAAAATGGGCGAAAAACTGCTCACCGACGTTGAATATGGTCGTGAACATCTGCTGAGGGTGGAAAATATTGTAGAACGCATCAACGACAATTTAGGAAAAAATAACACGCTATTTATTCACTCCTGAAGTGTCCCTATTCCAGGCCGACCCCTCGCATCTCGCATCGCTGATCGACCTCGGCTTCGAAGAACCCATCGCCCGCATCGCCCTCGTCCGCACTGCTAATCACGGTGGGAATCGATTATTGATTCATTGGGCTGAGGGCTATCGATTTGCCTGGCCATTGCCAGGCATCGTTTTTATTTGCACGATATTTGTATTGAGAATCAAATTCACACTAACGACGGAATTATTAATGTAGGATTTCAATCGTACCTTTTGTGAAATTCCCAAAACATGAAACTGCCTGGTTTTGAGATGCGGGGATGTGTGCCGTGCGTTGATGAATGATTGGTTTGATTGAGGGGCAATTGATTGATTGTCCACGGTTGGATAACGAGTTATTGAACTGACGATGTTTATGTTGAATACATGAAAATACGAAGCCTTCAGCGATCATTCCGAGATCTCAAGCGTCCCTTTTGCCTAATCCCCAAAACGTGAAACTGCCTGGTTTTGAGATTCTGAGGGGACGCGCACCGTGCAGCATCCTTGAGTTCAATAATTTGCTGCATTCTTGGATTCAAAATTGTGTTGTCTTCTAGAAATTGATTTTCATTCGGTGTTACATTTCGATTATTTTTTCGCTTAATTTATTTCCATTCATGTCCACCATTGCAGGCGTGGAGGCAGCGGTTCAGTGGATCGTCGAGCGTAGCAACGAATCCGATTTCGAGGACGACTCGGACGACGGCGGCGAGGAGACCGAAGGGGAAGGAGGAGAAGGAGCTGCCGAGGAGATGGGAGGTGGGTCCCGAAAGGAAAAAGGGGGGTACGGTAGTGGGATATCGAGAGTCAATTTTTTTGCATTAACTTCTTCTGGATTGCTTTAATCGTCGTGCAGCAATTCACAGGGTTACTGGAAGAATGAAAACGTGCCCGATGCCAGAAGTTCTGTATTGCTTTCAAAAATCTATCGTTGTTCGAAGCATCGTCTATCCAATTAGAATTCGCATTAACTCTTTGAAATTTAACTGATTAACACGCGGTAATTCACGTGGTTTTCTTGGGAAGGCAAAAAAGATTCTAATTTTTGTTGGGCCCACCACTTGCCATAAGAGATGCATCGAAGTGTTTCCTTTTAGAGGTGGAATTTGTGGCTTTGTTTTTTTTTATATAAATCTATTTCTTCGAGACGTTCTCGATCGAATTAGGATACCCGTAAATTCCTTCTATTTTAACTGATTAACAAGCGGGAATTCACATGGTTTTCTTGCCGAGATGGTAGAAAAATTAATCTAGTTTTGTTGGGTCGTCCTCTTGTCATAACTTCCGTTATATTGGGGGCTTCCACGTTTTCTGTGAGAAAATTTATTTTTATATAAAAATATGCGTGCTATCATCATTAGGATTCCCATGATCTCTTTCAAATTTAGCTGATTGTCAAGCAGTAATTCACGTGGTTTTCTTGTGACGGCAAAAATTCTAATATTGTCAGGTCTGCCCCTAGCTAAACGTTCCGTTTGATACGATCATCCTCGTGGTTTCCACCCCGTTTGAGTTTGCTCTCGAGTGAGATTCAGTTTGCCGGCGGGCTATGCAACATGGTGCAATCGCCTGGGCGCGCTGAGTCAGCTCCTTCTTTTGAGCCTATTTGACCAGCTGTGCTCTCTCGCTGCTTCCTTGTCTATCGCCTGGGTTGCGAAACAGTGCGAGGGAGAGATGGCCGTGTAGAAGGGTGGGCAGGTAACGAGAGGAATTCCCGAAGCTTGAGGGGGGGGGGGGGATGGACAGTGTCATAGTGCATAATACAGACAGCCCGGAGACGCGCCGTTCATCCCCCCCCCCCCCCCACCCCCCCCCCCCCCCCCCGACCCCCCCCCCCCACCCGCCCCCTCCCCCCCCCCCCCCCCCCCCCCCCCCCGCCCCGGCCGGGCAGGGACAGTGTCATAGTGCATAAGACAGACAGCCCGGAGACGCGCCCTTCCTCCCCTCTTCCTATGCGGATTTTATCAAGAGACTTCTTTTTTCTATAGCGAGACCAAAATATCCACCCGAAGGTTGGTTCATTCTTACTAGGTGGTTTAGTGTGACATCTCGGGGTTTCAATTAGAATTAGTTGCGGCTTCGTCAATCCGTTGACCATTGGTAGTTGCTAATAAAAATAGTTTGAGATAGCGCGTCAGAGCTACTTGATGATGTTACAGTACAGACCGGATGGAATCTAAATTGACTTGGCGGTTTTGTGTTCCGTTCCGGAAATAAATCTTGCTCGGCCATCATGAGACCAATAGTTGCTTTTGGACTAGCATACCTAAAAAATATGAATATTAATATTTTCTGCTGGTTCTCAAGCTTATAATTACTCTCTTCAGGCGCACAGTCGGTGCCTGCTGCCGTGGCGGCGTCGCTCGCCCGTGCAGCTGCCGGAGAGCGGACGCACAAGATGATCCTCGTTGCCAATACATCCCTCAAGATGGGAGTCGGCAAGCTGGCTGCGCAGGTATTGATATCCTTGAGATAACTTATTACTACGTGCGGAAGACGTGAATCTGCCTGGTATTGGCGAGAAAACTTCCAGTTAGCCATGTGTTGACGACAGGCCGTATTGGGGGGGAAAACTCCATAATCACTTTTATGATAAACAGAGGACGTGATTCTGCCCGGTTTCGTTATTGGCGCTGGGGAGTTTGTTTTCTAACAGCTCATATGAATGAGCTTCCAACAACTGATCGAATGTCTAGTATACTAGTGGTTATTATCACTTTTCATAGACATGAATCTTACTGGATTGGAAGCTATGTTTCTGCCTTTTATCGAGAGCCGGGCATGCATTAGAAATTTTGTTGCCCATCAGAGACGTGAATGCTCCTGGATTGAAAGTGCATCCATATTTAACCCCTATCATTTTAGATCTGCTATAATTTCAATATCCCCTGCAGGTCGGCCACGCCACGCTCGCTGTCTACCGCGCTGCCTCGGCCACAGAAGAGGGACGCGCTGCTCTCGAAGCGTGGAAGAGGCACGGAGAGGTAAGTGTGGAATTGATGAATGGATGTCTTGAGGGTCTCTCCGATGTCCTACGGGTAATGAGCATAGTTCAAATAGTTTGCGGAAGTTGCTTTTGAATGAAAATTGTGGAGCTTTGAAACGCTGGAAAAGAAGGATAGAATGGCTGACTGAAAACGCTACTCGATTACGAACACAGGACGAATGTGTTGTTCATTTCGATGTGCTGATGAGTTTGATGAAGAGGATTTTTTAAAATCTTAATATCAGCACTTATCTTGGATAGATTGTAGCACGCGAAATTGGGTCCTGAAGCAGTAGACCAGTGAACCAGGCGATTCAACGTTGCGGGGGTATTAATTCAGTCACCAATTTACTACTCTCCGATAGGATCCTTCCGCTGGGCACGGGGGGTTCACCCAGGCGAGCAAATCCCCCGCGACTTTTCCCGTATCGATTTTCCGAAAATCAGGCGGTCTCGGAGGCTCTGGGAGTTCCCTGTTTGGGGCTAATTGATTTGCGCCCAATTAATCCAAACAAACCCTGGCATGTTATACATCGTTTTGGAGAGAATTTCAAGGGCTACAACATTGCGGAACATCGTAAAACTGTCAGATGACACCCTGAGCCGAAATAAGCGTCAACGTGAGATGGTCTCGGAATCGCTGTACTTCAATGGGGGTGCTCTAGCGCTTTCTATCGCCATTTGTGGCTAGTATTTGGGGCTGGGTAGAAACAAACGAGCATAATTTCTGGGTAGAATTTCAAGGGCTACAACATATCCAAAAATCAGCCCAATCGGACATGACCACGAGACTCTGAAAACTTTTTGGCAGAATCTTCTAGATTCGCATATGCGCATTTCACTCTTTCTTCGATTTTTTAGAGATGGTATTCGATGTCGATCCGAATTCTCGAGGCATAATTTCTGGGTAGAATTTCAAGGGCTACAACATATCCAAAAATCAGCCCAATCGGACATGACCACGAGACGCTGAAAACTTTGGCGCAGAACTATTTCGATTCCAGAATGCGCATATTCGATCCCTTCCGCGATATTTGGATAAATACGCTGAAAATGATGAAAACTTTCCCTATCCCAATATAACGTTCTCATTGCGCTATTGTCCGGAGAGATTATAAGATATTATCTACCGGTCCCGTGGGCCTCAAGAGCATCTAACTTGCACTCAACATATATTGTGGTTCGAAAGCATTTACATTTGACTAGAATGCTGGTCCGAGGGTCCCGGGCCAAGATGTACTATTGTCCGGTATTAAAGTGATTCGGAGCCGATGCGCAAACTACTGTGCGGTAATCCGCGTAATGGATATAATCCAGCGCAGTAGATCATTCATTCCACTGCCTAACGCGGAGTATATTATCGGGCACCAAATCGCGGCGAATTCCAACAAAACACCGGGAAAGACCACCTTGAGATATGTTTTTAAAATTTCATGAGACAAGCTGGTGGCAAAACGGCGGTAGATCACACCAAAGCGCGACGCATTCAGTGGGAATGCGTTGCGCTTTGGTGCCCGATAATAGTTCGCGCGTCGCCTCCGCATCATTTTAGTACCAGGCAATATATTATATAAGGTTTTAAAGCTATGGAGTTGTGATTTTCTACTGATCAACATTGATATGTAGAAAAACTGTAGGTGGCAAACGTTCAGTTCCCCCCAATCTCGTGAAGGGATATTTAAAACAGCGATCACGGTCTAAATTTTCAACAGATCGAAGCTGACCAGCTCAAAGAAATTCCTAGTCCGTTGTTTCAAAAATAACGCCGAAATTGGCATGGGGGACGTTCGGGGATCCCGCATGTTCTTGGAGAATCCCCTTCATTGTTTGAGCTAATCACCACTTGAAAGACCCTGGTTGTGAAAGCAGCCAAAGCGCAGCGGCTTCAGAACCTGCCTGATGAAATCCTTTATGTATTCAGGAGTCCCAGTATAGCGTTTCCCTTTACTATTTCATAAAATCGAATGGAAAAGAAGGGATCGCTAAAACGGGCTGTTTCTGCTGTAGAAGAGCAGAATCATTTCGTTATAAGGGCAGAAACGTCCCGTTTATTCACTGTTTGAGACAATGACCTCAATAAATCGACTCTATTGTGTTGTCCAAGCCTTAAGAAAACATTTTTGTCTACGTGCTAAGTAGAGCAAAACATTTGGTCCAGGGCGGGATTGAACCGCTGACCTTCCGCGCCCGAAACCAGCGCACTACCACTGAACCACGGCAGCAAGCCGCCGCAGACCGTTCAGAACGCGACCCCTCGGGTTGGCGGGGGCCCGTGAACCCCCCGTGCGCTGGGTGAAATAAATTACAAAACCAATTTGCTGCGTTGCCGTATTGTGATGAGATACCGAGCATAGCAAGAAAGTGAAGTGAAGTTGGTGACGTAGCTCAAATACCTGCGAACAATTTCTGGTCAATTGTATCTGGATCTCCTCGACTCACTTTTCATTCTCATGCGTTAACGCTTTACAGGTCAAGATCGTTGTCAAGGGCGAGAGCACGGAGCAACTCATGGATCTGTTCAAGACGGCCAAGGATGCGGTTCGTTTTTTTTATTCCGGAGATCAAACAACAGTATTTTCTACAGTTCCAACTACGAATATATCATGGAATCAAACAATAATCTGATATCTGCAGGGTCTCTTCGCGTACATCATCCAGGACGCCGGCTACACGCAGATACCGCCGGGATCACGCACTGTAAGTCGGGCTCATGTTCTTGTTTTCTTTGTAATTTCGGGCACATGTACCGGGTGAATCTGAGCAACGAGAAAATTTTAATCATAGCAGTTAAAAATAGCCGCTGATGAGTCCGTTCTTTCGTTTTTACAAATTCCATACAGCCATACCATTCGGGGTCGCATAATCTCGCCCTTGACTCTATGGTCTTTAACCTGATTGTGAATAAACATCGGGTGAAAACTACACATTTTTTATTCTCGTCATTCCGGTCTGCTTGCTAAACCTGTTGAATCAGAGCAACGCGAGAAACTAATCTTCGCAGTTCGGAAATAGCCGTTTTTAACGTGTCAGTTTTTTCTTCAAAACCCCATACAGACATTGACATTCGGGGTCGAATATTCTCGTCCTTGGACTTGTGGTCTTTCTTCTGACAATGAATAAATCATGCGAAAACGATGGATTTTTTCTCGCCATTTTAGCCTTGTCTGCTAAACCAGGTGAATCTGAGCAGTCTGAAAATCTAATTTCTGTAGTTCGGAAGTAGTCGTTGCTAACGTGAGCGCTTTTAGCTCTTCAAAACCCACACTACCATTGACATTCGGGGTCGATTGATCTCGTCCTCGGACCCCGTGGTCTTTCACCGCACAATGTGAAAATGTCACATTTTTATTCCCGTCATTTCGGCCTGGTCTACTAACCCTTGTGAATCAGAGCAATGGGAACAATCTTCGCAGTTCGTAAATATCCTCTGACAAATTTCCTTTTTCGTTGATTTTCAAATATCATACAGCCATGGCCTTTGCGGGTCGCTTGATCTCGCCCTCTGTTTTGTGGTCTTTCACTTAAATATCGTTTGAAAGCGCTGCATTTTTATTCCATTTGAACATTTTGCCCTGCAGCATCACATAGTATCGGCTAATTCTGAACAGAACTAATTAGACGTTCATATTGCGCTGATCCTCCGGGTTTGCAAGATTTGGAATGGTTGTCTGCAATGCTCACAATCAGTAGTACGGACAAACAAACATGAACTTTAAGATTGTAGCATATTTAAAGACGATTTAAAAAGTGACACTTCATGTTTTACAATTTTACGAATCCTAAGAGACTTGGATACATCGGCTGTTCCAAGCTCCACTTCGTCTAAATGTTCTTTCAGCAACATGAAAAAGGCTGGTTTCATACCTCATTCCATTCTAACTTCTCTCTCTTTTCAGGTCCTCGGTGTCTTCGGGCCGGTCGAGGTTGTCGACTCCGTTACCAAGCACCTCAAGCTCCTGTAAGCGTTTACCGGTATCCTCTTCCCCTCGCTACAGTTCTCCCGCTACCGTAATCCTCTCTCTCATTACCGTATCCTGGTCCCCTAATGTGTACAAGTACTCTTTCCCTCTTCATTCATTCATTTTATTACGCAAAGTTTTTCCAGGAACTCTTACCCGCTGTCTGCTTTATTTTTCCCCTTTCTCGGTGGACTTTGCTACTTTTCGAATTTCGGAGTCGTTTGAATTTCGCTCCTTTTTACCATGTTGGAGAAGCAATAGCATTTCTTCCAGAAGCGCCTTGTTAGTATCTATCATCAGTTCAGATTTTTTTTTCGAGTGAAGCTTATTATCGCAGTTGCAGTGGTCGTTATAACTGAAGGGTTATTTCGCTATCTCTCGATAAGTTGTCCCTCTAAATGTGAAGGTAAGTTTTATTTTAAATAATTCATTTTAATTTTATCGTTGTTGAAGTTGGCCTTTATGTATGCGTACATTGTGATGAAGTTGTGTAATAAAGTTGATGTTTTATGACGTCTTTCAGCACACCTTTCAGTCGCTTTCCCTTCTTCCGCATCATTTGCTGTGATGAGCGAGAGAGTGTAACCTTGAGCGCTTCTCACTCGAAGCTCTCGGCGCTACTTTCGTTGTCATTTTCGTCTACTCTAGAGTCTATGCGATTAGAAGAGGGCCCAGATGGTAAAAGAGATTCGATGGGACAAAAGGCTCGTTAGTTCGAACGATGTTTACAATGGGACGTTCGATCCACTGGGATCATCTCTGGATTCTTCTCTCTTTCTCTGCCACTCTCTCATTATCCATAGTCTCTCGCCGAAGTTCGACACCTGGTATACTGGTCGATGGGGGGGGGTGAACAGTTGGTGGACTGGGGGAGAGGGGGAGGAGTGCCTCCTCATCCTCCTCCCCTACCCCCTCATTCAAAGTGTGTGATTACTCCCCCGTTACCAAGGGTTAATGAGTCATGTATTGTTGAAGTCCAGAAGGGTGTCCCAGGTAGAGTACTCTCTCTCCCCTCTCTTCCTCCTCCTCCATCACTGGGGGTGATTGCTGTTACCATGGGTAGTGAGTCATGAACTTCGTATATTGTCGAGCACCTATCGTTTTGGTGCTCGACAATGGGCGAGCACGCTTGTTCACAGATTTGTATTCCCTCTCTGCTAGAGCTCTGGCCGGAAGCTATAGTGCTCTCCGCAACGGATAATTGCGCCAGAGGTATTATAAATACGAGCGAGGATAAAAGGTCTTCTCTACCTCTCCCTTGATTCGATGATCACTATATTCTGGCTGCGTGACTTACGCTGTTTAGCAGGTCTTAAACAATCCGCAATCCGCAGGATACTTAATTTTGCCCGCGACTTACGCTGTTTAACACGTAGTCAACATTCCGCTATCCGCAGAAATGAAGACCGCTCTGATCCTGCTCGGCCTTGTGTCCGTCGCCCTCGCGTGCGACATCATCGTCCACCTCAAGTCCGACACCGACAAGAAGGTACGGTAGGGTTGGGCAGGGGAGGTGCAATCTGTCAGTGAACCTGCGCTGGCTCAGATCTCTAACTATCTGTCGCTTGCAGTTCGAGGGCCAGATCACCGCGAGCAACGGCAAGAAGAGCGAGAAGTGAGTTGACCTCCCAAACTACAGAGTACAAAGATCAAACTACAAAGTTCAAAGATCAAACTACATTCAGGTTCAAGTTCGGCAAGAAGCTCGATCGGCTGACGTTCCAGCAGAAGGCCGACGAGTGCGGCCTCCACCCCTGGCACATCGTCACCTACGACGCGGCCGGCAAGGAAGTCGCCAATGTCGAGGTACGGTATCTCTACTGGTCAAGGAGTACGGTAGGTCATAAAGGGTACGGTAGGCCAGATCAGTGGCACAATTGTACCAAAATCCATAGACTATTAGATGAGTCAGTGGAGTGAGAGGGCTCCCGTAGCCATAAGAGTACGGTAGGTCAGGTGAGTGCGCAGGGTCAGACTAGTGCCGTAGGTCAGTGGTATAACTTCAGGTGACTCTCGACGGTACCGGCCGCGTTGGCTACATCGTCGGTGACGATCTCCGTGCCAAGCCCAAGGATCGCCAGGGAGCCATCTGCAAGGGCGAGTGCGCTCCCCTCGCCTGAAGGGGGTTACAGTAGATCAATCGATAAGCTATCGATCGATCGATTGACTATCGAATAATCAGTTCTCTTTTTGTATTTTTCACTGTAATCTCCGATAATCTGCTGATTTTTTTTCGTAATAAAGAACGATAAAGATTCTGATGGCTCAACTGTAGCAGAACATTTTTTTCCGTTCGAATTTTCTTGGCAAACATATTTTCTCCTTGACGTGGAGCAAAGATCATTTGGCTTTCACCTATAAAAGAGCAGCCTTCCCTCAAATTCGGCAGAGAGAAACTTGAATTCTCCTCTTCGAAATGCATCTTCTTTTCATCTGCCTTCTGGCATTCGTGCTCGCTGGAGGTGCCCACTCGTGGCGCATGGTAAGCTTGTAGAAGTGGTGTAGTGGTGCGGAAATGTCGCCGTGGTGTAGTAAACGTCGTCCAACGATAATAACGAGAATCTACCTGGCGACATTTATTATTTTATTACCGAAGACAAATTTCGATGCGGATGATGCGGTAGGTCACTACAGTATCCTCCACTTTGGTTTTTCGATCAATAAAATTTAATCAATCGATAATTCCAGTGTTCGGCGAAGTGTCCGGAAACCTGTGTGTGCAGAGAGACCTCGGGACACGACAGATGCCTGTGCCCTGAGGAGTGGGCAGCGATGGACAAGGCTGCAGGAAACGGGTATAAATAGCTTACTGAATATTGTCGGGAACCATATTGTCGGGTACCCAATGGAGAGGAGGATAGCCCTCGATTTGAATATTATCCGCGAAAATAACTTTCCGTAGAGTAGATCAATGCCGGTAGGCTAAGAGTGAGTTCTTCGGAGCGTTTATTCCGCCGACAATATTTAATTTTTCAATAAGATTATTATTTTGCAGGGCAAACCCGCTTCGATGAATCTCGTCAATCGATGAAGACCGGCCATTTTTTTATAAATTCTTCTTAAAAATATTTTTTAATAAATGTTTTTCATCATTTTTGTCTTAAAGTGTTTACGCACACGCCTGGTGTACAATAATTGCACAAGAAGCCATCCTTAATTCCAGCAATATTCAATTTCCCAGAATGTCCTAATCTTGAGGGGACTCTTGGAAGCCCTGATAAAGTGCAATATCGGGAGTAATAATATTCGCTTTCTCGGGCCGGCACGGTAACATGCACTTCTATGCTCGTCTGGCTCTCTCTTCAACGAGTACGTCCTATTGGTGTCCCTCTCCCTCCTCTCATTCCCACCTCCGTTCTCGTTCTTGCACTTGGCCTTAGAAACGGAAGGAGGGGAGGGGCAAGAGCCTGCTTCCCCCCCTCCCCCCCTTCCCTTATTATAAAAGCCACCCTTTTCCACCAATGGGTGACACCCCCCTCGTCTTCTCCTCCTCCCTCCTCCCACTCTCCTCTTCTACTTCCTCACATCTCCTCATCCTCCCTCTCTTGCTCCTCCTCCGCCCTCCTCCTCTTCACCCCAATGCCCCTTCCCTCCTCCCTCCTCCTTCTCATAGCCCTCCTCTTCATCCCCGAGCTTTCTCTGTTTTGAAAATTCATGTACAATTTTCGTATTTCCAGGAAGGACTCCTACACAGTCCACCAGCTCTTCAAGCTATGCTCCACAAGTAACTCATAAAAGGCTGGTTGTCATCAATTCACAAGCCAATAAAGTATTTTCCAGGACCATCGTAAAATTGAAGCCAACAGATAGAGAACAGGATGATTTTTCTTGCAGAGGATTTTAAAGCCAACTCCCCAAAGCCACTTACTTTTTCGAGACTAACCCATTGTTTCTGTATGTCTACAAGTCTTGGACACATTGTATGCTCGTGAATGTTTGTTGTAAGAATTGATTCGATAAAAGTCTTCTACTTCAACTGCAATCATCTGTCGTCGGAGGGAAGGACTGACGAGGAGGGAGGAGGAATCGGTGGACAAGAAGATAAAGGGGGGAGGGAGGGAGGGAGAGTAGGAGAGGGGAGGAAGGGGGAAAACTTTTCAGGGTTTTGGCCATACCAGATGCCAGTTTCTAAATGCATGGAGGGAGAGATTCGGGAATCCCGTGGGATGGCGACTCGGGCTGGCACGGTAACATGCCCTTGCTCTACTCGCCTCAACCTCTATCGACGAACCTTCTCAGTCCTCCGTTCTCGCTCCTTCGGAACAGAGGGGAAGGGGTGGGCAGGGGCCTTTGAGATTTTCATCAGGACCACGTGACCTACAAAGGTAGAACTTTTCATTGATTCCCAAGCAAATGTATTCTTGTCCAGGGCAAGAACGATTAACTAAGTGAAGCCAGCGTATAAAAAGGATAATTTTTCGGTCTGGGAACAGTTTGCAGAATTTTCGCCGACAGTTTATGTTACGAGAGAAACCCATTGTTTCTGTATGTCTATAAGTCTTGGACACATTGAAAATTCTTACAACAAACATGCTAGTAAATGTTTGTTGTAAGAATTTTTTTCGATAAAAGACTTCTTCTTCAAATATAACCATCTGTCGTCAGAGGGAAGTCTGACAAGGAGAAGGGAGGATGAATTGGTGGACAAGCAGACAGGGGAGGGAGGGAGATTGAGGGAGGCTGGGGGAGAGAGGGAAAGGGGGAGGAAGGGGGATACTTTTTGTCCATGCCATGAATCCAGAGATACCAGTTTCTGACGCCATCGAGGGGGTTTTTCGAGGATCCCGTGGGATGTCGACTCGGGCTGGCACGGTAACATGCTCCACTCGCCTCAACCTCCGTCGACGTACCTTCTCAGTCCTCCGTTCTCGCTCCTTCAGTACAGGAGGAGGGGGTGGGCAGGGGCCTCCTTCCTTCCTTCCCTTCCCCTAATCACCCTCCTCTTCACCCCCTCCCACTCGCTCCTTTCCTTCACACTCTTCTCCGCCTCCACCCTCCCCACGTCCCTTCCCCTCCTCCTTCTCTCCTCCTCTTTCTCCCGCCCTCCTTCTCCCACATCTCCATTCCCCTCGCCCATTCCTCCTCCCCGTCCGTCCTTCTTCTCCCCACCGCCTCTTTCATCCTCCTTCCCCAATCTCAATGCCCGAGTTTCTCTCACTTTCTAAATATCCATGTACAATTTCCATCCTTCCAGGAAGAACTCCTACGCAGTCCACTTCTTCTTCACGGAGATTTTCATCAGGACCACGCGATCTACAACGGTAGAACTTTCCATTGATTCACAAGCAAACTTACTATTTTCCAGGACAAAACCGATCGATTATTTGAAGCAACCGGAGAAGGAACGGGATATTCTTTTGCTTCTGGGAAACCTGTGCAGATTTGTTCGGCGGCGTTATATATATCATATAATACATATATATATATATAGACTATATGTATACGAATCGTGGGCGCACGTATGCTCGTGAATGTTTGTACATAGAATTGTTTCGATAAAAGTCTTCTTGTTCTACTTTTACAATTTCTGGGTGGAGAAGAAGGCAGATGGGGAGATGTACGTAGGGAGGACAGACGAAGCGGGAAGAACATGACAGCTACACGGAGTTTAGTAAGGGGGTAAGAAGGAAGGATGATGGATTGAGTATTAATCCAGGGGTTTAGCAATGTCTGAAAGCCCGATAACATTCAAACGGCATTGAGGCCATTTGACAAGGGGGTGGGGCGGACTTTCCGGGTGATCGCTCGAGATCACCGTTGTTAAATGGGATTAGCCTAAATAAACGACTTGTCGGCCATTGTCGGGAACCACGTTTGATGTTCGACTGTCCCTCCCTGTAATAAAAAGCTTACTCTGCGTTTCCTCTGCGTTTCAACTCTTTCTCGTTCTCGGTAGATCTCGAACCAAACGGATAGGGACTTGGGATAACTATTGGCTGGTGGCTCCCGATAATATTCGGTACTTGAAACCTTTTGTACATCATGAGACACAAATGCGCCGGGTTGTTGGCGACCAGCAATTATTGCAAATAAATGTGATCGATCAATGGGGGCCCTGTTATCTGCTCATGAGTCCTTATCTATGTTTGATACGCAAGGGAGCAGCTCTTGTATTCTTCTTATCTAACCCTCTCCGTCTCATCAAAGCCACTGTCTCTCTGCGTTAGAGAGTAGAGGAAATGAAGAGGGAGCAGGCGTTAAATAAAATAATAAATCGATAATGAATAAGAGGGCGAGCGAACCGCCCTCGTCGGAGAGTACACAGTCTGTGCGAGAGCCCCATCTCCTCCGTACCGGTCTGTTCGATTTCCGTGATTTAATAGTACCTCGAAAATTACGCTCAAAGTAATATTTATTATAACGAGAATTATGCCCAGAGTAATGTTTTTATCACGAGAATTATGTTCAGAGTAATGTTTTTCATCGCGAGAATTACGCTCACAATCAGCGTAAATATTGAAGTTCCAGAAGCATGCCCGCCTCATTCGACTGGCTCCCGGAGGTGCTGGAGAAGAAGTTTGGCGTCCGCCCTACCATCCTTCAGGTACTTGTGCCATTTAGCAGATCTGCTAAACACCGTAACCTTGGCTCCTGATAAACACCGGAAGTTTTTCAATTTTTTCAATTTCTTTATCATGTCACGGGAAGTGATGAGTGATGGTTGTCTTCCATTGGTGCTCGGAGATGTTCCACCATGAGTTGCCCAGGACCTTCTTTAGCTCGTTCCGCCATCTTGGAGCAGGTTGCCCTTGTCTTCGATTGTTTGCATAATTGTACGGTGTCCAGATCGTTGTCTTCCTTGCCCAT
>JACMIG010000228.1:26129-38858 GCA_014805385.1 Levipalatum texanum
GTCGATCTGATTGAAAGTTCGCCCGTTCGGGCTTCTCCAAGTCCATCGACGGGCCATTCTCCTCTTGAAAATTGTATTCCAGGCCTTCATATTGTTCCGAATGCACAAGTCAGCAACTGATTCTCCTCTCGAATTGGATTGCGCTGAGGCGAATTGACCGATTGACTCCATGTTGCTTTGTGTCCGTTTGACCTTTGCATTCAGATCTCCCAAGATTATTGGTTTCGCACCTCTTGGGGTCTTCTTGAGCTCCTTCTCAACATCCTCCAAGAACTCGTCGTACTCTTGGTCAGTGGCAGCTGACGTTGGGGCGTAACAGCCAATGAGGAAGGGGTTGTGGGAGGGGAGGAAGAGGGTGGCAAGGCGATCGGATATTGGATTGAAACTTGCTTGGCTTGCATTGGACTTGTTGACAAGGAACGCGACTCCTCTGTGGGCTGTTCTTCCTCCGGAGTGGAAGACGACGGTGCCCGAGGTGGAGAGGGTGAAGGAGCCGCTTCCTGTGATCCGTGCCTCCGTTACAACGACGATGTCCCAATTGATCTTGGCGAGGGCATTTTCCATCTCCAGTTGGCGGGAAGGGGTGGAGAGGGTGCGGGCATTGATGGTGCCGAGGTGGAGGAGGGCGACCATCAGGAAGTATTCTTAATTAAATAGGCCGGCGCGATCGAGGAGGCTTCCCACGGGTACATGGCCGAGATCAAGCGAATCCGATTGGACTGGGGAGATGAGAAGAGGGACGACCTGCCGTCATCCGTTGTCGTCAAGGTTTGATCTTTGATCTTTAGCCCCTAAATTGAATGGAAAAAATCAATAGTCTTGTTCGTTTGAAAGATTTAAAAACGCTAAAAACCACGCAATTTTTTCCGGAATTTTTTTACGAAGGTTCATTTATTTTTCAGAAAATTTATAAAGGAACTATTAATGATCTTTGATCTTTGATCTCCTCCAGCGCCCCGTGGAGGGGAGTGCCGCAGATGCGTGGGTCGCTGCATCGGGGAATATGAGCGAGGAGGAGAGGGCGGAAAAGTTGGAGAAGGCAGCAAAGCAAATGAAGCGAGTCCAAGAGCTGTGCCACCTCATGGAGAGCCAGGTCTACGGGCTGTTTGATGGCGAAGGTGACATTTGAGCTTTGGAGTTGAATCATTGAACTTTGAACTTTGAACTTTGATCTTTACTCCTTGATCCTTGACCCCCGATCCCTGCAGACCACCCCATCCCCATGCCCAAGACCTACGCCTCGTTTGGCCTCGATTCCCCGCATCCCGCCATCGTCATGGAAGACATCACAAACGCCCAAATTTACGACATCGTCGATGGATTCACCGAGAAACAGGTGCGTATCTACAGCTGGAGATGAAACTTAAAGGGGCCGCAATCGTACTCCCTTTAAACTACATCTGAAAATGAAGATCGATCTTAAACGTGTCAGAAAAGAGTCCCCTTTAAGTTATATCTCCACGTGTAGGTGGAGCTTGACCTCGTCCCGTGTACGTGCTTTAGAGCATGCTTATCGCAAAATGGAAGGAGATAAATATGTTAATTCCCCTCTTTAGTCATCATGTCTCCCTTTTTCTTCAAGGATTGGGTGGTAAGGATCCAGGGAAAATATTCAGTGCCGGGTTCATAGTCCTTATCTAGATACTTTCCTCGAATTCCTTCTAGGAAGGGCCGTCTGAGTGTAATGCTCTTTTCTCCCACTGATAACAGGTGTCGTTCCGCCCTTTGAATAAGAGGCGCGCCTCAAAAGGAGCGGGTTTGATCGGTGCCAAAATGCGAGCATATCGGGGAGAATCCAATGGTTTTCTAGTATTTTTGAAGCGTTTGAAAATGCCATAAAACATGATTTTTTTTCAGATCTACACGATCCTCGATGGCATCGTCAACCTCCACGTCATGTCGTATTCGTCCAAGAAATGGCATTCCGTCAAGTTCGAGCAGGTGATCGTTGATCTCTGATCTTCCTAGTTTGATCTTTAATTTCTGATCTATGTAGTTTGACCTTTAATCTTTGATCTATTATGTGTAGTTTGATCTTTGATCTCTGATCTTTACAGGACGACGAGATGGCAATCGGCTTTGCCTACATGACGGCTTCATTCATTCCGCCTCTCATCAAGGTAGATCAAAGATCAAACATCATTCAGTAATATAATACAAACCACCTTTTCAGGCCTTCCCTTCGCACGCTGAAATCCTCCAAAAGTGCGCCGATAACATCACGCACAACGTCGATTGGTTCATCGGATATTATGTGGAGTTTCTGAAATGTAAGGTCAAACTACACAGATCAAGGATCAAACTACAAAGTGCACAGATAAAAGATCAAAGATCGTCTTTTGCAGACCCCATAGAAGCCGTCCTCGCGCATGGCGACATGTGGGCTCCTCAGTTCCTGTGGCGTGGAGACGATCTGGCAGCCGTGGTTGACTGGCAGCTTACCCATCCAGGATCGCCGGTTTGAACTTTGTAGTTTGATCTTTGATCTTTCTAGTCTGATCTCTTATCTTTCTAGTTTGATCTTTGATCTTATAGGCAGAAGACTTCCTCCGCCTAACCGTCCTCGGAATGCCGGTCGCTCAGCGCAAGGCCACGAAGGAGAAGATGATGAAGTGGTACCATGCCCAACTGACGGAACGACTCGCAGCCAAGGGCCTCACCGCCCCCTTCACCTACGAAGAGTACTTGGTATGATTCTTGGTCCCGAAGCGAAAGCCGAGAATCTCAAATCCAGGATCTCTACAAGAAGAACCTTCCGTACACCGTTGGCATGAATCTGTTCGCCTTTTCGATGTGGAGCAACTCCTCGGTTCGTTTCCTCAAGGAGTGTTCCAACCCGGTGCATTTGTCTCGCAGGTTCTCAAGAAGGGCAACGAAGAGGACGGCAAGAGAATAGGAGAAATGTTCGATCGCGTAATGTCGCTGTGCGAGGAGATCGTCGAGGCCTATGGATGGTAGATCAGCCGAGGACGCCAAATTGATCAACATTGATTACATTTGTGTTGTAAAATAGACATGGTCGACAACATCTTTCTTCAATCCATCACGTAATCGGTTTATATATGCAGAATTGTATAATGAGGGTGTAACTGTACGCACGCGTAGACACAAGAAGCAACTAGATAGTGTATGGAAAGAGGGGGGAAAAGAGAAAGAGCGCGAAAAGCTCAGCTCACTGTAACGCTTTTATCAATACAAACCGAGTAAATTCGCCTTTCAACCATACTCCATGCAGATAATATTCTAGGTAAATTAGCATCTTTCGTAAATGTTAAAATTTGGGGGCTGAAATTGATAAATACGAAACATCTCTCTCGCGCAGTCTCTCACAAAGATGTATGGACACACACTCTATCACAGAGTGATAAAAGGACAGGATTACGGTAGGGGGGAAAAGAAAATAGGAATTCGCTATGGGAGCCAAACTCGTGCGGTGAAAACTTGGGGGGACGTACGAGAGCAGAGTTGGAGTGAATAAAGAAATGTAATCGAAAACGTAGCATAGAACGAAGCAATTCTTGAATACGAATACACTGGAGAGAGAAAAGGGGGAAGCACGAACCATTTCAGAGTGATCGGAGGGGAACGGATCCAGGGAATAAGTTAGGCTTGGGTTACGGTAGCCGTTTTGGACGGTGGTCCCTGGCCGAGAGAGGGAAGGGGAGGAGAGGAGAGGGATGGAATGGCTTAGCAGCACCCGCCACTTTTCTTGTCATTCACCGGCTGCGATCCCGTAATGCGAACTGCAGGCGCTCCGCCTGCTCCCTGGAAAAGACATAAATTATTATTTTTTTAAAAATATTTGTTCGGCTAATTTACGTATGGCAAGAAGAACTCATCAAGATCCCTATAAATAGCTTGCTTCATAATGATCTTGTGCGACATCAATTCACGTGTATCCATCCCATCACGTACATATTCCTAGTTAAAATTATTTGTTTATTTGACGCGCGACAGGAACAACTCCACCAGATTCCGAAACAATCCGAAATATTATTCGTCGATTTTAAATTGATTTGTGCAAAAGAAGCAGAAAGCGATGTCTATCGAAGTGAATAGTTAGCCTGCTTCATAATAATTTCGTGCGACATCAATTCACCAGCATTCCCCGACGTGCAATTCCTTCTCACTACTCTACGAGCATTTGCTGCCAAAATAACGAGACACCATTTTTGCGCCTCTGTCACTAACTCATAACTGGTGCCCCCCTTGACGCTCATTATGTGCCTCCCTCATCCGCACCTGCACGGGTCCCATCCTGCTCTTGATCTCGCTGGCCATGGTGAGGAAGGCCTGCTCGACGTTCGTCGACGACTTGGCCGACGTCTCGAGGAAGGGGATGCCGAGCTGGTCGGCGTAGTCCTGCAATCATACATCAATATTAATACATGAAAAGTCAATATTAAACTATTAGACACCTAGCGATATCGGAACGATCAAAAGAGGACAAAATGCATCATATTTAATTATGAGCGTCGACGGCAAATTAACTGGTAGCCAAATTGTAGTACAACAGTGAATCAATTAATTTGGAAATCTGCCTTCTCCTACTCTTCACTTTATGGGGCATCGTGCGCAATCAAATAGAAAAGCTCGCTTATACAAATTGGTATGATGCCAAAAAGGTTTTAAAAAATTTACTACAAACCTTGGCAGTCTGCGCATCGACGGCGCGCTTGGCCGTCAGGTCGCACTTGTTACCCACGAGCAGCTTGTTGACGTTCTCGCACGCATACCTGGAAGAGAACACGTTACGGAATTATCCTCCGGGTTCAGTTTGCTATCTATGAATCAGAGTAAAACATACCGATCAATCTCCTGCAGCCACTGCTTGACGTTGTTGAACGTCTCCTGGAATACGAATAGGTTATTGTGGTGCCAATCATTCAGAAGCGAGAATTTACGTTCACTGGCTAGATTCACATTCACATCATTGCTTCTGTAATTCACCAGGTTATTGTGGCACCAAAGTTTGAGGTTTTCATTGAAAAATACACACCCGAAACACAATTCACAATTCATTGCATCCGCAATCTACCAGCTTTTGACACGTTCATTGTTGCATGAAAATGCACTTCCCCCAGCCCATCTTTAAAGCCGTTTTGCATGTACATGCTTCCGCAATCCACCAGATTGGCCAAGTGTTCTCTCTTCGGCGCTGCAGGTATGATACCAAAGTTTGTGTTATAATTGAAAAAAGCACACCCAGATTCCAAATAGCAATTCATTAAGTCTGCAATCCGCCAGGTTGGCCACGTTTTCTTGTCGCAAAAAAACCCGCACTTCCCCGTCCGATCCGTGAAACAGAGAGGGGTAGCGCGCTTTCTCTTGCGCTGCAATCTCCGCTCGCTCATCATTCACTGTCCTCTCTAACGATCTACGTCTCTTCTACTCTCTCCGTCTCTCGCTTCCAAAGTCAATAGCGCCCAGGAGGTTTAGAGAGACAGCCACTAATTGATTGGGGCCCATGAATTCGTCAGCGGGGGGCTAAAGGAGAGAGAGGGAAAGAACAGGTTAGCACTCCTCCTCCGATAGTACAGGGGATTGGTGGTCACTTTTGTCCGGATAAAGAAAGCACAAAGACACGAATCATAGTATCGATCCTTTCTATCGATCAGGGAAACAATTATAACAGTTGTCCCCGAATTCAGCGCTAGTCCGTCTGACACCTGATCGCACAAAGGGCACGGGCACTCTCAAATAATCAGCAATGGACGCCTGGCGTCTCTTTGAATCGATAGTCTCTCGCCCAGAGTGAAAGGGCGAGTCAGATGATCAGCTATGGATTGCCTGCCGACACCCCCCACGAGCATTGCGTAATAATCATGGGTCCCCACTCGTGGTGGTGCAAATCGAACATAACAGCACTTATCGAAGGTGGTCATTATCGTAAGGACCCAACTAATACATAAAAGAGTGGTGCTTCATCGGAGAAAATTCACAGCTATAACGTAAGCGCTTTAAAGATCCCTAATAAGCAATCCCCTTGTAAACACCGGATATCAACCAGGGGCGTCTAGGTTTCAGATCAGAAGTAATAAAAAAGTTTATAAACCTGGTCGGTGATGTCGTAGACGACGATGATACCGTGCGCTCCGCGATAATACGACGAGGTGATGGTGCGGAATCGCTCCTGGCCGGCAGTGTCCCACTGTAAAGACAATTTATTATTGTATTATTATTATTGTAATGTTTGTATGGAAAAAAATATCAAATCATCAGCAGAATTAGGGCGATTGGCTACTATGCATTATGTGCGCGCTTAAATCACCTAGTCTCCAAGTAGTCACCCATTCCGCCTCAACGACTATTTCAAAACTCTCGCTAGTCATTCATTCATGTGGCAACGGGTGATGCGAAGTTCCATGTTGGAATCATTGAGTAATTTTCGTCGTGAGCAACGAAATCTCTGATATGTCCTCATGTATTACATCGCATGTTCTAATGGTGTGAAAATCTTCTTGGAAAAAAGGTAAAAGGTGTCTTTTTGTGTTCGATGGGAACGGCATCACAAATTGCGGAGGTGAGTCATTAGGCACCCTCGCTCTTTCCATTTGAAGGGAGAGAGACCCTGGCGATGAAAATAAACAGTCGGTAGTAGGTAGTGCACACTATCGTTCCGTCGTCATTTGTATACACACCCCGAGTGCAGTGTTATCATTATGGATCGATACGGTACAAATAATATAAATATTATACACGAAAATCGAGTAAAAACGTACGATCTGGAGCTTGATGGTCTTGCCGTCGAGTTCAATGGTGCGGATTTTCTGTAAATCGCAAAATTTCACGGTGGATAACATTTAAACAAAGTATGTCTGTGCAGTGCGTTTATCATAGAAAGAAATAGGAATTAATTTAAATAATAGTAATTCCTTACGAAGTCAACGCCGATGGTGGAGATGTAGGACTCGGTGTAGGTGTCATCAGCGAATCGGAGCAGCAAGCACGACTTTCCGACGCCGGAATCACCAATCAGCAGCAGCTTGAAGAGGTAGTCGCTGAAAACGGAATATATTTTAGAATGGAGACGAAATAGATGACAAACATTTAATTAAAAACTCATTGAAGAAATATCAAAGTATGCGTATTATTTGAAGAACGATTTCTATTTATTTAATGAGCCAGTTAGCTCGGCATAACATTACAAAATAATGGCAGGGAACAGTCATAGAAGTGTTTGGTTTTAGGCAGCTACTCATGAAACTCGATACGATCTATAAAGTAAAACAAACGTACTATTCGGGGTTCATAGCGGCCATTTCTGTGATAGGGGCTTCTGCTTGTCGGTAATCCGCCCTGCAAGGAAAGCAATTGTCCCGGAACGGTGATCCGTGCCGCGGGCAACAAAATGATCGATGACGACTTGTGAAAGTTGTCGAGAAAACGGGGATGATACAAATCGGGATTGCGAAAGGGATGACGGACGGACACGTGGAACGCCTTGCTAAAAGCTTGGCGATTCTTCTCGAGGACATCAATAGAGGCGAGCCCAGGGGGAAGGTGGTAGAGCACGCTAAAACAGTAGGACCGCTCGCGAACAGTGAGCTGGGGGGACAGGGGAGGCAAAGACAGACCATTCTGAATCACCCCCTCTCCCCCTCCCCTCCTTCATCACACAGAGCAGTGCACAATCGATCGTCATCCTCTGACGAGCCACGTCTCGTGAACGAGGGTAATGATGCGCAGGCAACAGTTCGGGGCTCCGAAAGAGCAGTCAGAGCGCGATTTAACTTGGCATAACGCACTGCTAGAAGGTGGATGGCGTTTATATCAAACACAAACCCATAAAAAGTTGTCTAAACATAAATTACGCGAATAAAACAACGTCAAAGGAATAGATGAAAATGCGTTTGAACCGAGCGCCAAGGGCATTCCAACGAGCGCTGCGGACGCGTCGCGGTTTTGGCACTTTGCCAATTCAGTTTGCGATCAACTTGGAAGATTGCCAAAAATCTGCAAAGATTCCCGATTCCTTTTTTTGGTAATTATTTTTGCAAATAGCGGGTCTCATTCCTATTTGGTGTTTTTGACAATATTGTCAGATGGTCATCTTTCACGGGCGTTTTCGGAACATACGTCGTCTTGGGCGTTGTGCGAAGGAAGTACACATTTCAGGCCCATGTTCGCGGTGTAAGGAACGAAAGCTGCCGAAGATGGGAAGCGGTGGATCGAAGCTTCAGCAGCCGCCAAGCGTTCCATGCTGCCGGGTAAGCGCAATTTCGATTTCTTTATATCTTTATGTCATCAGGATCCCCTCAAGCCTCCACCTCCTCCGCCGACCCCACCTGCTACGTTGCGGTTAGTTAGTTAGAAGATAACAAAGATATAATTAAATTACGAACAATGGGATAATAATTAAATGACTATTGATTTAACTTCTCATTGTCAGGTCTCGGTTAGCGAGCATCGCCCACTCGTCCTCCAAGCGCCTCGCTCGCATCAACTTCAAGGTGGGGGAAGAATTTCTTATTTAAATTAATCGATTTAAACAAATGAGATTCAGAAATAAAGTCTAAAGGATTTTCTTAAGCGAAAAGACAGCTCCCGAGAGCAGACGCGTGCGTTCGCCGAGCTCATTTCCCGCTGGCCCATCGCACACGTCGAAGCGCTCGCGAAGGTTTGTTATTATGATTTCTTGGTTTTTAAATAGACGAACCTTTGCAGGAGTTCGAGGCGAATCACGTACTGAGCATTCTGGCTGATGAGGTGGGTACTATAGAAAATACGAACAGAATTTATCGTCGCTAGTTCGAATTCGGGAATGTCTAACGAGAGTGGGCTGATTTTTGGAAGCACTTTCAAACTTATTTCTAAATCCGCTGGAAGGTTTGCCTCCCCTCAAAAGGGGGTGTTTCAAATCAGTATTATTTTCTATGGTTGTAGGCAGATAATGCCCGTCCGCATGCTCCAAAGTTCGGGGAGCAGCTGCTGGCAGACGAGGCTGGCAAGGACCTCCTTCTGACCTATCGAGTAAGGGGGACTAATCGATAACAACGAAATATCGATTTTTTTATTCAATACTGATTTCTTAAAACCGTTTCAGGGGTCATCGGCGCATGTCCACGGGTTCTTGGCGATCCTACGTATTCGGAAGCTGCCGGAGATCCTGGGGTGGAAGGGCGAATTCGAGTATGGATGCTGGGAGGGCGAAACGACGCTGCCCCCTGTCCTCGCTCTCGATGACCTCGTTCCACCGTCGACTAGGTTTTTATTTCCATATTTTATTTATATTTATGGTATTTTAATATTACAGAGTTCTAATACTTTATATTTTGTGTTATGTAATCAGAAATAAAATAATTTTACAGATCGCACCACCTCGCCGAATTCGTGCACTGGCTGTACACGGATGAGTGGCGCCTCGAGCAGAGTGTCCTCAAGGACATCAGGTTTGGGAATTAAAAAAATAATCATAATAGAACTCTTTTTCCTACTGTTACCACGAAAGTCAGTGCTGTATTGCTATAATAATTATTATAGTATATTTTTTTAATGAAAAAAATGATAAAATATCAAGTTTATTATAATTCATCAGGGCTGCCCTCGGCTGCACGTTGGCCCTGAACACAACCATGCTTGGGACGCATCTGCGCGATCAGCAGCTGCAGAAGGGTGACGTCATCATCAATCTGTGGCGAGACAGCACGGAGGGTCTCAAGGGTGGTAAGTCATTATTTTTGTCAATCTATAAATCGATATATTCGAAATTTCCAGACTACGAGATGGAAGCGCGAGTCAGATCTGCGCTGTTTTCGGCTCGATCGAACGTCATTCGGAAGCTACTCGCACCGAGGGAGGGAGAGGTGGTGGAGGAAGGAAGGTGAGGGCGGACAGACTTATGAGAAAAGTACGGTATAAGCGTGGAAATTATGGTACACGAAATACCTGGAATAAATGCTGATGTATATTTTCGGGACCTTCAGCATCATTTTGTTCTCCCGATAAAAATGGAATAGGAATCCGTGTTATTTTCCATTTTTTTTTCGTGCTACGCAGGTATCGGAATCAAGCGTATAGTCGCGGAACGAAAATAAATAAATAATGGTAAATCATTTTCAGTCCCCGCCACCTCGTCCTCGACGAAACTCTCCTGCCCCGCGCCTTCTTCCCGCTCATCGTCGAGTTCCTCTACACCGACAAAATGGAGATGAAACGCGTGAGTACCGCACAATTTTTGCCATTACGGTGCACGATTCTCCCTTCAATATAACATATTTGGAATGATACGCGCAATTTATACCATGCATTTTCCAAAATACCTGAACTCAATCGTTTGAACCTCATAAACCAGGGAGTTTCACGCCCTTCGATTTAATTAATCGAGAGAACGGAGCACGAATAGGTGATTTTATGACGCCAGGGTCCATCCACCTACCACATAATAACGTTAAAAAATTAAGCATCGATTCTCTTTACTTTTAGATACGCAGCGAGCCGCCAGTGACGTCTTCCCTTTCGGAAGCGCGTGCCATTGTCGCAGGACAGGAGCCCAACGCGTGCCTCCATCGGTGAGTTCAGTTTGTGATAGCAATCAGCTTGCGATCGCTGTCATTCACTGGGTACGGTAAGTCAATGCCTTTAGTGCCGCCAACCTCGTGCACGTTGCCCGCTTCCTCGGACTGCATCGACTGGCTGAGCGTGAGTTTGATGATTCAATCTTACAGTAGAATTGCAATATCTACTGTAGCACTGCCGGGTCTGTCAGTCTACGATACATCGAACTGCTCTACTGTAGCACTGCCGAGTCTTTCAGTCTACGATACATCGAACTACCATTCCACTTTCCCAGAGTGCTCAAAAGTCCGTGTTTGATGCCGACTCCTTCATTTCCTTGTGGGATCGTACGTCTTGAGACCAGAGGCTAGAGACTTGTTGTCGGACTTGGAGAAGAGTGGCGCCTTGAAGTTGTAGACGGGAGGATGAGCACCAAGGACGATCGATCGATTGATATTATCGGCTAACCAACCTAGTCTTCGGCAGACGACGAGAGGAAAAAATTTCACCTCTGGCAGACGACGAGAGAAATTGGTTTTCAATGGAGAGAGAGAAGATTGGGCGGAACACGAATTTATACAGGTGTGGTTCGCCGTAATAGTGGGGAATCGATTTGCTATCACAGTAGCACGCAGTTGGAAGATATCATCGACCATTTTATCGCATTCCCATTCAAGGGTTGTACTCGATGGGGAGATTCTTCCTGCGGACCATGCCGTCGCCCTGGAACCACTCGCGGCGGAACTGCTTGGCAGCACCGTCGGGCGTGTTGGTCCACTCGATGGTGATGCGATCGTTGTTGGTGTCCTGCAAGAATAGAGGGTTGCGGTGAATACTATGCGTTTGAGATACGCTTTCCGAAAAAAGTTACGGTAAACTATGAAAGTAATGACCGAACCTCCTGGCCGTAGGCGAAGGCGTCGCAGGAGACGGCTACGAGAGCGGGCTCCTTGGGGTCGAGGACTCCGCAGGGAGGGTCAACACCCAGGCGCTTCATGTTCGTGGTCTTGAAGGCCCATCCGATGCGGCGAGCCGACGAGTTGATCACCTAGATCGGACGGTTACAGTAAGATCGGAGTGTTACGGTAACTTTGGTATTTACTAGTGGCGATGGGCAAAGGGATAGGGGAACTAGGCAGGGAAAAGGCCGGCCCAATGAAGAAACTCTCACCTTGATGTGGTAGGTGTGCTTGTCGTCGTAGGGGGCGTTGAAGACGACCTTGGCGTTGGGCTGGGTGGCGATGTCTCCGGGAGGGACGGACTGCGACATCGTTGCTGACGGAAGATAGGAATGAAATGAGACGGCAGGATCCGCCTATATATAGGCAGATAATGACACTGATGACTATTCAGAAGGCAAATAATCGATGTAAAAGCGATATTTTGTCTCAATTTCCTATTTTGCATGACAAATCCTGATTATTTATGTAGAAGATGCAGATGTACGCAAATAAATTGATCTGGAAGGATCAGTCTACGATTGCCTTGTGCTATTCATTACTTACAGTACCCGCTCGATCTTTCTACGATCCCCATTGAAGTATTCATTACTTTCAAATGCGTACATTGCCTTCCAGATCAGTGTGCGATCGCCTTTCACTTACAGTCCCCCGTATAAATCAGTCCACGATCCCCTCCTTGCAGTGTGCGAGGACGTCCTGGCGTCAGAGCTGACGCCGACGACGGCCGTCCCGATGCTGGCGTGGGCGGTGGACGGCGGGTCGCCGTGGCTGGCGAGGAAGGCGCGCGGAGTCATACTCAAGGGTGAGGAGGGGAGATAAATGGAGTAGCGAGGGGCGGGAAAATATTTTCTCAGAATAAATCGATATTTCTCAGAATTTGGCCGTATGCTCCAATCGGGCGTAGCACACGAGCTGCCGCCATCCGAGATGGCCTCCCTCGCACGAAGTCAGTACGCCCAGGCAACCGAGGTAAGCAAAAGAAATCACGTGAACGGGGCTCGAACCCGTGTCTAATTTCGCGTAGTTGGAGTAAACTACGACTTCGCCATCAGGTCGACATCCTGGAGGGAGCACTAAAGTGGGGCGAGCACGAACTTCTTCGACAACTCGAGGCGGCTGAGCCGAATGTCGTCGCGGATACTGTACACTCCGTTAGTCGGAGGGGACTCAAGAGGTAAAGAAGAGGAAAGGGAGATAATGATCGGGAAGGCGAGGGAGGAGCATAGGAGAGGGTGGTGGGAGAGGAGTTGAGAAAAGGGGGGGGGGGGGG